>JAULKM010000013.1:3247369-3259563 GCA_032355605.1 Rubia tinctorum
CTTGTCTAAGTGTTCTTCCTCTTTAGCTATGGTGAAGAAGGGGATTGGTTAGTTTGTTTGAGGGTTTGGTAGATTAGGGATAGTTTGAGCGAATTGTGAGACATTGTATGTTGAGTGATAAGAACATGCTTTTTAAGGCTCTTTCTATTTTTAGTGGATTGGAATCATTCGATTCCCGTGGTTTTTTCCCGATTTTGGTTTCCACGTAAAATCGGTGTTCTGTTTATTTTCTTTGTTAGTTTGGTTGGATGATTGTACTTTGATCGTTATTGCGGAACCAAGAGTGGTTTTAATCTTGATAATGTGTGTATGTGTTCAAGATTAAAATCCCCAAAAACTGGTATTAGAGTTAGATTGAAGGGATCGAAGGAAGCTAGATCAAAGGGAGCAAGAAGATTCAAAAGACACAAGATTGAGCGAAAGATTCAATTTTCAGATTTGCAGGCGCAGCGTTGGTAGATCTGACTTATCTCAAAATCCGACCGTTGGATTTTCCTGAAAGTTTGGTAGTACGTTTCCGGGCCGTTTTTATACAATCCGAACAGTGGAGATCAAGGATGGATGTCAGGAAGTGCTACTATTTGCGTCGGACAGAATCTCTATAATTTGGTTATTTCTTCTTCTCTTGTGTGTTTTGTTTTGTTGAGAATTCAGATCGAGGGAGGACTAGTTCAAAGATGGCCTGTGGAGATCTTTTCAAAAGACTTCAATGTGAGGAGATGTCATATCATGAATTAGAGTAGATGATTGACAACTCGAAGAGTCTAGAAGAGATAATTGGCATGATGAACGACTCACCACTCGTGTTGATTGTTTGAAGATTGATGGTTGTTTTGAAGACGATGTATTTGGACTTTGAGTCTAAGGAGGAATTGTTGGTTTTCTCCTCAAAGTCAAAATTGATTTAGTATTTGACTTAGTGTTTAATCTTTGATGGGCTACAAGAGTTTAGGCTCAATAAGATTAGACCTAGTGTTTAAGAGTGTGTTTAGTATAAATAGACAGGTTGTGCTATTGTAGTAGCCACCACCATAAAAGAGAGAGTTAGAGAGAGGAAACTTGTCTAAGTATTCTTCCTCTTTAGCTATGATGAAGAAAAGGATTGGTTAGTTTGTTTGAGGGTTTGGTAGATTAGAGATAGTATGAGCGAATTTGAGACATTGTATATTGAGTGATAAGAAAACATGCTTTGTAAGACTCTTTCTATTTTCTAGTGGATTGAAATTGTTTGATTCCCGTGGTTTTCTCCCGATTTGGGTTTCCATGTAAAATCGGTGTGTTGTTTATTTTCTTTGTTAGTTTGGTTGGTTGATTGTACTTTGATCGTTATTGCGGGACCAAGAGGGGTTTTAATCTTGAAAATGTGTGTGTGTTCGAGGTTAAAATCCCCAAAAATGTTTAGTGAGTAGACCGAGAGACACCTCAAATTATAAAAATAACACAAAATGCGTGTGTGCTGTGATTGTGTTAGAAAAAAGTGTAATTCAGGTTTTAAAGAGATTTTATTAAAACAATTTAGGATTTTATCGTCGATGTAAAGCCTCCTGAATTATTTTTCATTCTCTTAAAACCCCTCCATATGCTCCGTAACACCTCCTCCACCATCCCCCATGGTGGCCGCAACCGCTGATATTGCTTCGCAACCCTACCCCTCTCTTTTGACAATTTTTTCCTGATTTCATAGAAGGAACAATATTCGAGAATTTGAAATCTATTGACGATGCCGACGCAAGTGTCGAAGGTGAGGGTTTGAAGAGCGGGGACTCCAACAAGGCAATGACAGAGGGAAGCGACGCGGCTATGAAATTGCTGGTGGTGACTCAGATTGTGGGCCACTTCAAAGTGATGGTGAAGGAATGAGAATATGAGGTCGGGGTTTCTCACGAAAATGTTGTTTTCCTGAGTAGTGAAAAAGTCATGGGGATTTACGAGCAAGACAATGGCAGTAGTGGTGAGATGTGGCTCTGAAACCGCTGGCGACGACTTTAATCGTGGAATGGATCAAAGAGATGGTGGAAGAGCGGGAAGATCAATAAATGGAAACAACTTATAATTATAATTTAGGAATATTAACATGGAATTTCAGCCGCTCATTTCATTATATTAAATCCAAGTATTTCTAGTATGGCATATACGTGGGAACGGATGGAGTATTAATATTAGAAAATGACGGCTCACAAGTCACCACTTCTGTTGCTTTGCATGCGGAAAAAAATGGTCATAAATTCCTCCGTTGCTCATCATCAGCTGATCATGCTCCATACTGGTATATCTCTGCCTAGATACTACTGCTGTACTACTGCATGCGCTCCTCACAAAGAGACACCAACTCATTTAAATGCATGCAAAGCCCACAGTAAAATTAGATTGAGAATTAAAAAATAATTGAAATTAAATAAATCTTATTATAAAAGATTATCATTATTTTGAAAAATATCTGAACTAAAGAGAATGATAGTATTAGAAAATAATGTCGTAGAAGCCAGTTCTGACATGATTTAGGGACAGGGGCGGAGCCAGGATACATACATGGCGGGGCTAATCTACCAGTAAAAAAATTCTCATTTTTTCCATTATCAGAGGGGGCTGATAATTTTTTAAGAATTTTTTTACTACCTGGATTTCCCAGAATTTTTGTCTTGGAGGAGGCTGGAGCCCATGTAGATCCGCTTGTGTTTAGGGATGTTAATATAAATTGCTTTTATTATTCATTAAATTTTTTATAAAAAATCATTATTTTTTTCTCACAATTTCCTTTAAATAAATAACTACAATGAAAATAAAGCGTGCCACTTGTAAGAAAATAGAAGGAGAAGACAAGATCACGAAAAAGGCATCCAATGAGGTAGAGTCTAGAGACGATTTTCGTATCAAACGGTCGGTAGAGACCATTGGTTTGATATCTAGAAAAAGGCATTTCCCTTTTGAGGAAGTAATCATCTAAACTTCCTCTTTTTTTCTTCTTTTTTAAAATAAAAATCAACCCATAATAATGCAACTAAGGAGGGAGGGGGATTGAACCCTGGTGCAAGGGGATTCACTAGCAATATTGTTTTTAATTTTTTTTAATACTACTAGTTAAGAATAAATAAAATTGATAAAAAGATAAATACAAAGAATGAAAAGCTATACAAAGGATCAATTATTTATTAAAACTAAAATATGCTATTTTTAATTATACTATAATTTAAAATAAAAATGACATTGTTAGAAAAAAAAAGGATTGCTCCCTCTTTCCCATTTCTACAAAGAAAGAAATGGCTATAACTTTTTTTTCAAGAGGAAAATTGTCTATACTATCTTTCCCCTATGGTTGAACCACTGCCCCTGCACCGCCTTCACCACCGCCTGGCGCCTGCACCACTAATTTATTCAACCACCCAAGCACACATCAATCGACTTTCTTCGAATCTGAAATCGAACGGCTTTACCTTGACAGAAGGAAAAGGTAAGTCGACGAAGGTAAAATCTGACCTCACCACCAGCTCCTCGACGAAGGTGTAGTGCGGACCCGTCGTGATGCGGTTGACGCGGCCGCAGAGGCGCGGTCGACGCAGCGGAGACAAAGGCACGATCGATGCAGGAGAGATGAAGGTGCGGTCTACGGAGGGCGGTGGAGACGCGTCGGAGATGGAGGTGCAATCCACGAAGGGCGACGGAGAGAAAGTTGGCGGAGAGGGTGAGAGAGATGGGGAGGCGGAGAGGATGAGAGAAAGGTGGGGGACATGGAGGGTTTTGAGGGGTGGGATCGATGAGAGTAGGTTAGATTTTGTGAATATTTTTTATTATTTCAAAGGTATTTTTGTCATATAATACATTAAAAAAATTTAATATGAAAAAATGTGCAGAAATAGTTGTGACAGCGGGAGTTCGTGAAGTAAGCAGTCAAAAAAATATCGAGATGATGAGGGCATTGATTATGGGATGATTTGGAAGAGCATAAACTAAAGGTCAATCAGAAAGATTTAGATTTGGGAGTAGCATGGGTCACATGATGAAAACAGTGGGTGTGGGGGTAGTTGTAAACACTAAACAGGGATCAGTGTGATTAATTTAGTCAATTAGTAATTTTTTATTATCTCAGATGTGCAATAAAGACAAATCATTAAGAAGATCTTTCTGGGCAGAACTCTATAATTAATTAGTGATTATCATTAATCCTACTTAATTGAAACTGGGAATCATAATTATTTGCATGCATGTGGCCGGCTTACTCCACTAGGTTTGCATGCAACAAAATGGACCAATCACATTTACTTTGACCCAACTCAATCATCCAATACTCAATTAATCTTCCAACTAGAACCAAATATTTGCTTTGTCTCTTCTCCAAAACTAGAATTACAGTTGTATTTTGGATAAATAGAAATATAGGCCAGAAAAACCAACCATTCAGGGAAAAGTGCCGAGTAACAAGTATAAAATGTAAATTTGTCATCTAAGCTCGATCAGGAGTGAAATCAGAAAATTTATATAGGGATTAAAATTATATAACTTTTACTTTTATTCAAACATTAGATTAATAAATCACGGTAGATTATTTATTTAAAGGGAAAAAAATAAAATACTAAAGATACACTAGTGCTAAAGAAAATGCAATACTGATACTTTTGAAATGGACAACCTTCGTTAAATTTTTTGCCTTTCGTTACTTATTATTTTTTCAAAATCAAAATTAAATTACATAAATAATTGATGAAAAAAATATGAAAATTACATACCCGTCGTTGAATTTTTTTTGCCTTACCTTTTAATATCTTATTTGAAAATTTGTGTTTTTTAAAATAATTTTTTTATTTTTGAAAGATGTCACATTCATTTATACTATCTTGGTAACTAAATCTTGGTTGGAATCAAATTATTTTTATTAAATAATATTGATTAAACAAACATTTTGCAAGTATAACTTGGATAAATATTAAAGGTAAAACTAAATAAAAAGTACTAATTATATTTTGAAAAAAAGTGCTTTTATAAGGTACCATACCTAATTCACATAAGTACCAATATAACCTTTTGATAATTAAAAGTGAAAATATAACCCTAGATAGTAAGGGTAAGCGCAATTGTACTCGTTATGATAGATTTTGACCGATTTTTTTAAAAAAAAAGACTATTTTACTCTTTCTGAAAGAAATTTTAAAAAATAAAAGTAAGGAGGAAATTAAATTAAGGTCCTCCAAAACCCGGCCCATTTCTTTCTTCTCCCAGGCTTATTTCTTACTTCTCCCCGGCCCATTTCTTTCTCCTTCATCGAAACCGCTGGGAGAAGGAGATCGAAGAAAATCAAAGCTGGTTGTGGGTCTCAAGCGGGGAAGGGGTGGTGGTTCTCAAGCGGGGAAAGGGAACGTCGATCGGGGAAGGGGCGTTGGGTCTAGACCGGGGAAGGGAGACGTCGAGAAAGGGGGTGGAATTTGATGGTGGTGGAGAAGGAGGCTCTCAGCGGGGAAGGAGGTTCTCCGCGGGAAGCTGGCAGAGATAAAAAAGGACGTCAACCATGGAAAGGGCGGTGGGTCTCGACCGGGGAAGGGAGACATCGACCAAGAAAGTGGGCGGAGTTCGACGGTGGTGGAGAAGGAGGCTCTCACGATGAATGAGGCTCTTGGTGGAGAAGCTAGTGGAGATCGAAGAAGGATGTCAATCAGGGAAGGGGTGGTGGGTCTCGACCGAGGAAGGGAGACATCAACCGAGGAAGGGGGCAGAGTTCGACGACGGTGGAGAAGGAGGCTCTTGGTGGTGAATGAGGTTCTTGGTGGAAAGCTAGTAGAGAAGGAGGCTTTGGGCGGTGGTGGGTCTTAAGCAGGCTTTCGGTGGTTGTATCTCCGGTGGGTCTTGCAGCCGGGTGTGGCTGAAAGGTGATGGTAGTGGGGGGTAGAAAGTGGGGAGTGGAAGGAGGTGGAGGGTGGTAATGGCCTGGCTAGTTATGTGGGGGTGGGGGTGGAGCGGCAGCAAGCTGGTAGTGGTGGTGGTGGAATGGGAGCAAAATTTTCCTAATACTTACAGATTTTAGGTGCCCTTTTTTAGGTTAAGGGGCATTTTAGTCATTTTATGTGTGGTCAATGCCGGTCAACACCAAAAATAGTGTCTTAGGGTTATATTGGCATTTTCGTTAACTAGTTAGGGTTGTTTTTGCACTAAAAATTATCTGAGAGTTATATTGGTATTTATTCAAGTAGGTAGGGTTCTATTAGTATATGTCCCTTATATTTCTTGTTGGACTATACAATTAAAAACAGAGAATCCTAACATTTTAATCTACTTTATTCTTTAATCTTAACCGGAGTACTGTGTTTCTTTTGCTCTATGTATATTCCGTGGTAAAAAAAAAATTGGGGGAGGGGGGGAGACCACAACCTTATTACCTTACAAAAACAAACAACACACGAGAAAAATACAAAATACAAATGGTAAAAAGAATGTTGGCGGGGACCAGCCACCTCCTGATCTCCCAATATTTTGCCACTGCTAACTAACCAAAACTTTTTTATTACCATACAAAAACAAACAACACACGAGAAAAATACAAATACTAATGGTAAAAACAATGTTGGCGGGGACCACCCACCCCTTGGTCTCCCAATGTTTTTCCATTGCTAACTTAACTAGTTTCTAGTAATAACTAACTCATTGCAAAGATATTTAAATTACACGTCGACTTGATTGATCGTTCGTACTATTACAGATTAGATATCTAATAAAAACTGTATATCATCAATGGACTATTAAATTGTTTCCCGCAAAAATATGATCATTTAGCAATGAGGGGTGTATCACGAATCAATATTACTATATCAAACGAGGATATTTTACAATTGCAACATCACTTGTTCCAAAGTACGATATATGTTTGTCAAACTGTAAACGCCTTGAAAAATACATATGGACGCATTCAAATCAATTCTGTAGAAAATATGGGTAGTAATGTGTGTTTGTATTAATGATCTAAGATAAATTATATAGAGGTATTTCCTTAACAAATTCCTAATATAAAAACAAAAATAGAACTACGAACACAAAGTTTTTATACCCAAATCAAGAATAATATATCGACATGAATAACTAAATCGCTTGATCATTATGAACGCAAGATCTAAGCGATCAGGTCGAAAAACAAAACTACTGTATAGAGATAAATTCTACACTTATTCAATAGCATATATATTCAAAAAACATCAATTAAAATGAACTTGCTCTTTCCCTAAGTCCCCAACTTCCCACAATAACATTAAGAGCGAAGTGCATATATAACCCTACATAATTCATGAAAATGCACATATAACCCTATGATAATTGAAAGTGCAAATATAACCCTAGATGGTTAATGTATGTGCAAATATACCCTTTCCGGTGGTTTTAATCCAGATTTTGTTAAAATAACAATCTTACCCCTCTGGAAAATATTTTAAAAAAATATGAAATGTCTATAATACCCCTAAAACCTAATTTTCCCTACTATTTCTTTACTCCCCGATGATTCCTGCTTCTTCCTCATTTTCCTTTCTCCTTTCTTTCCTCCCTCATTTCCTTTCTTTTCTCCGTCGGGTCAAATTCTTTCTCCGACCGAAAGTGGCGTCGCAGGCGGCGCCACCCCGAGATTGGGTTTTGATGGGGGTGACTGTGGTGATTGGGCTTCGACGGGGTGGCTGGTTGTGAATGAGTTTCTTCGTCGGGATTGGGTTTTTAACGGGGTTAGGGTTTCAACGAGGGGGAGGCGACGGTGGCTGGTGGTGATTAAGTTTCTCGGTCGAGATTGGGTTTTTAACATGGCTAGGGTTCAGATGAGTCTGAGTGGGGGTGGTGGATCTCGATTTTCCGGAGCTTGGCTGAGCGGCGCTGGAAATGGTGGATGACGGTGGCTGAGGTAGCGTGGGGAAAGGGTTTCGGTAGATGGCTGGGATGAAAATGGGCTGGGATCGTCAGCGCCGATGGAGATGGGGATTTGGGGTTGTGGTGGAGTTGTGCCGGGAAGAATGGAGCGGAGGTGGTAGACTTTGTGGTGGTAGTGGTGGATGTGGGGTTAGGGCAGAGGAGGATGCGAAGATAGGGAAAATTGGGAGGCGGCGGGACAGGTTTCGACGAGGAGGAGCGGCGGGTTTTGGTGGCAGGACGGGCTAGGGTTTCGACGAGGGGGGCAGTGGATTTAAGTGGAAGAGGAGAAGGGAAGATGGTGGTGGGCTTAGGTGGCGGGGCAGGGCTGAACGGAGAAGGTGCGGTGGTAGTGGATCGGTGACGGGGTGGATGGGTAGCGGGTGTCTGGGTGGCAGAGTGGTAGGGCGGGGTGGAGAGTGTGGCTGACCAAATGAGGTGTAGTGACCAGGCATGGGTGACCTGGAATGGGTGGCGGGGTGGCGGGGATCGAGTGGTTGTGGGTTTGGTGGCTCTAACTACCTTAGAGCAGTAGTGCCGGAGCGGTGGCGGTGGTAGTGGAGCGACACGGTGGTGGAGCGACAGCGGAGAAGGTGGTGGCAGTGGTGGTGGTGACAAAACAATGGTGGGGCAAGGGGCATTTTTGTCCTACAAATTTTTGTATTAGACTGTAAGGGCATTTTGGTCATTTTCGGTTGGTCAAAGGCTTGAAATGTCCGATCAATGCCGGAATATAGTCTCGAGGGTTATATTTGCACTTATTTAAAGTAGTTAGGGTTATTTTTGCACTAAAATTTATCTCAGGATTATATATGCACTTTCTCAATTATATAGGGTTATATTTGTATATTTTCCTAACATTAATTGTGCATTGCGATTTATTAATACATCTGCTCGTCATGAATTTCAATTAAAAGTTAGGGATTTTTACACTTCTAACCCTATATTTAAGGTGAAAGTGCCAACATAACCCTGCAAAATGAGAAAGTACCAAAATAATCCTAATTTATGACAAAATGTGCAGTTATAACTTTTTTCACTATTCTAGCGTTGACTCATCAATTTGGCTGTTGACCGGATATGAAATGATGAAAATACCCTTACCCCCATAAGGTGAAAATGTCTTTTTTCTTTTTAATATATTTTCTTTTTTAATATAGGGGCAAAATTGTCATTTTCTTAATATTTGGCAAAATCTCCCGTTGACAATTGAAGTTAACGGTGTCTAGGGTTAGATTGGAACATACATCATAAAATTAGATTTATTTTAAAATTTTCTCATTTTATAAGGTTATAATGAAACTTTGATACTAAAGTTAGCGTCATTTTATCGGTTGACTCTAAAAGTCAATACATTTGCTGCTTGCGATGCACTACATTATTATTATTGCAGTTCTCATTCTCTCTTTTAAAAACTCTTTCTTCGTCAATCTTTTTGGAAAATGGGAAAACTATAAAAAAAAATTAAAAATAATATTATTTGAACGTTTATGTTATCGAATAAACGCATTTTTGTTTTCATACTTCAATTTTTTTCCAACCTGATAGATTAGATTGTTGTGTTCATGATAATCACTCAATTTAGTTATTCACGTGAATGTATTTTGTCCAATCTGATTGTAAAGATCCACTACTACAAATTAGAGCTATCGTAACACTTTCTTTATAATAGCTTATAGAGTGTTACTAAAACCTTTGAAAAGTGTTACATAAATATTGAAAAGTGTTACCTAAATTTTAAAAGTGTTGCGTTAGATCTAATGCAACATCACCCAAGATAATTCTTGTAAAAGTGTTACTTTAGGGCTAATAATACTAAGTTGAACTTATTACAACACTTTTACAATAATTATTTTAGGTGATGTTGCATTAAATCTAACGTAACACTTTTCAAAATTTAGGTACGCTTTTCAAAATTTAGGTAACACTTTTCAATATTTATATAACACTTTTCAAAAGTTAAGCAACATTGTATAAGCTATTGTAATATTTTTAGTAAGTTGCAAGGAAAGTGTTACATTAGCATTAGTTTTTAATAGTGAGATTTTGTGTTGGGGGGTTTCGTTTGAGTTTTTATTATTATAAGTTCTATTTATTTGGATGGGTAGATTTAGTTTTTCAACTTGTTACAGTTTAGACAACATAGATTGTGTTATGAATTAAGTGGTGCTACAATTGTCAAAAATCCCTATTTGGCGAAGTGATGTTAATGAATGACGCTCTTCTCCTTCAAATGATCACGATTTTTGCGGGAAACAAGTTAATATCCCGATGTAAATATTAAAATTATATTGTATTTTTATTTATAATAATAAAGACGATATATTTAGTTGATATATAATTAAAAATAGTGATGGGCCTTTTTACCAACATTCATGTTTGCTTTATCCCATTATAAAAGTGTCAAGTGTGTATATTTGTTACAATTATAATAATTATTATACAAGAGAAGATCTCCTGAATTACAGCTTCTTCTTTTAAAAAATTATAGAAAATTAATGTATTTATTTATTCAAACTCTATTATTTTTCAATTTTAAAATAATATCTTTTGCATAATAACTTTTGCAAATTTTTTTTGAAATAAAAAACACCATCATCCATATTTCCCCCAACCATCATATAATAGAAATTATTTGTTTTTTGGATGATGCTGTCAACCGGGGATATTGAAGTCATTTTGACTAATCTAAACCCAAGTTGTCTAAAAATAACATACTAATATTATTGATTTAATTTTTTTACTATATATAATTAATCATATACCTTATACTAATATTATAATATGTTACTAATTTTAATTTTTTACTATATATAATCAATCATAACTTGTTAAAATATATAATTTCTTAATATATAATTACAACCATAAATATCTCATTGCACTATATATATATCACTGAAGATCATTTAAAGAAACACAAAATCTGAAATAAAAATGAATATTTTAAACACTGAGAGAGTAATTCTGATAGAAATATGTACTCCCTCTGTTTCTCTATATTTGGCACCATAGGTTTAGGTGGTGTTTTTTCCCGCAAGTGAAAATGTTTGGAGAAAACTAAGCGAGGAGAGTAAAAAGTTTAATGAGTGGTTGAGAATGAAGTATTTTTTTCCATAAAAGGAAATGTGACAATTTTAGAAAAAATATGAAAATGGTAAGTTTATCAAACATAGTGAAATGGAGGGAGTATATATATTATTTATTAATTAATTTATACATGACAAATTTTTGTTTTAAACCGACTAACTGTTAGATGAACACATTTTATAATTAGTGAGACTAATAAGGTTCTCTAATATTTACTTTTATTTATTGCAATGAGATACATATAATTATGATTGTTTTTTAAATGAATTTCAACATATAAATAATTACTTTTTTAATAATTGAAAGAAATATTCTAAAAATAATCAAATTTTACTGTATTCAATATTTAACAATTTCTAACTATATCATATATTAGTTTTTCTTAGATGACTAAACTTTAAAATTTTAAATAAAATTCGTTGTTTTCAATTTAAATGTAAGATACAACATGTACAAAAAAAACTTAATCTTAATACTTTAATTAATAATATCGCGCAACGCGCGATGATACTCCGCTAGTAGAGAATGAAAATTTAATTCAAATTTAATTGAATGCATCAAACCATAACACAATATTCATTTTTCTATTAAAAATTTAAGTCTCATATTTCCTTCATTTTCCCATTCCAACTAAAAAGTTCCTTCGACTTTCAAAAAAAAATTTGTTAGAGAAAACAACTACAATTTCAAGCTCATGTGGATGCTTATTGTATTTTTTAGGGTTTTGTCAACAATGATTTGTTTAGAAGATTGGAATTAATCTCTTTAATTTATTATTTATAATTATTTTACAATTTTAAATGTTGTTATTTTTATTTCAAACGGATGAATACATAAAAAAATACGAAAAGAAAACTAGTTATAATTAAAATAAATTTTTTTATTACTTCCATGGTCGTGCCTCGTGGCACGGCAGCACCCGTACTATTGAAATGGTCCGTCAGTAGAAATGTTCCCCCATGTGCCCATTTTTACAATGTTACTATAATTTCTATTCCTATCCCTTCATTCCCTCTTTTGGTCTAGGCGTCGAGCTATTTTTCCGTAGGACCTCCCCTACAGTATCGTCACCGCAGTAGAGTTTAACCACCAAGTTCAGGATGGGTTGGTGTGGTTCCTCTACGCCTAGGACACCAGAATATCGAACAATGAACGAAGAAACCCTTTTTAGAATGGCTCCAGTGACTACATTTATGTTAAGTCTGGTCGCTTGGGCCGTTGTACCTTTTTGATTATGG
>JAULKM010000013.1:3259663-3278756 GCA_032355605.1 Rubia tinctorum
ACGACTCTTACTTTGAGACGGGTGTAGTATATCTAGAAAGCAACTTCACTTGGCCATACACAACTTCCATGAAACATGAGACTCCATACAACTATATTTAGGGTATTTTTTTTTCCAGCTTAGAATGTGAACAAGAACTGATGCAGACAGGAAACAAACAAACTACTTTAACACAATCACGCGCACCATATTTTCAGATCCTCTATGATATACGATAATGCAAACGATAGCTACAATACTGAGCAACTTGTCAAATGTACTACTGCACACACTTTTTCTAACAAGAAGTTGAACCTGAATTCGATTCCCAACCAAACATGGTACCCCATCTAGTTCAATCATTAGATTCTTGGATCACAGTTTCAAGGAAGTCACGTGATTTCATGCCATAGAAACATATGCAATGCTTCTATGTAGCATTGCAATTGCTGTCCTCTTCAGACAATAATGATACTATGAAGGACAGAAACCACATTCTCTTTCGACTGAAGGTAAACTGAGTTTCTTATTTTTTACGCTAGAACTGACATCAGATATTCTGTAACACTCAGTATACTGCAACAATAGGCGGTCAAGTGTCGTATACAATAACTACTTAAACTGTAACAGATGTTTGAGTTCCTGAGTAATATAATTCGTTAATATCTCTGCCAGGGGAAAACTACATAATCTAAGGGATCGAACAGGACAGGCAACGACTAAGGGGACAAGGATCTTCCGTAATTCAACCAGATCCCACCAAGAGATCATGAAATTTAAGAAAGCTCTATTTGAAGAACACTTTAACATCACTATGGTCGAAAGACCATAGCAGACTGTTTAAAGTCACAGTCGTCCTTTGTCAATTATGACAAACATTAGAGAACAAAAAAGGGAAAAGATCGCTTTATGTCCACTGAATTATTAAACTGAAACATCGTAAACCTCTGTTACATCAACTGGTTTTGATTTCATCAAGATACTACGTTAGTGAACTGTCAGATATAGATAGAACCTAGATATTAGGTTCCTGGAAGGATGACCAAAATACACAGAAAATCCATAAATATCTTTGTGAGTTCAGACATGACAATCCATGGACAAAGCACAAGCAATGGTAGATAACTCGACCCGTTTTTGAGTCCAAGAATGTAGAAAGGTGTGTGCACTACATTTAATGCGAGCCGATGAAAATTCAAAAGTAACACCCAAGATTCAAACATAACCACACAAGTGGTTCGATCATTGATGCTTCACCATCAAAGGCTTCTTAAAGTGAAATAAGAAATTTAAGATTATCCACCCGCCTGTCGTCCACTTGTTAAGAATATCACGAAATGAATGTAAAACTGGTGGACAATATCAGATGATTAAGGCTAAGAATCAAAGAGCACACGTAATACCTTTTATTAGTCATTTACAGTAAAGAGAGAACTTACAAAGACTATAATCAGCCTGTCTCTATCATTGTTAATATACCCGGGGAAGGCATTTCATTCTCACCAAATGGTTGATCTAATATACCCGGTGCCACACTAGGGTGGAAGCCATATTCAATATTATTACCACGATTTGTCTGCAATGAAGTACAGAAAACCCCTTCAAAATGCTCAATGCAAAGAAACGTAATAGCCTCCCTCAAATAGAGATTCTCTCAAATTTGCTCCCTTGCAAAGTACAAGCTCAAAATGGCCTATTCAAAACCAATCATTTATCAAACTAAGCAGACATATTCCAACAGAAAATGAAGATATAAACTTGGAAAAAAATTCTAGTGCACAAGAGTACAACACAAACAATCAAGATGCTATATTGCTCTACATGGTCAGCTATATGGATCATATCTAGCAATTTACAGGATCTTTCATATGATCTATATCATGATTTTAACAAATGTTTTTCCTCCGACTGTCGACCTAACACAGCCCTCCTTTCTAAACTAAGCTGGGACAGTTTACCTATAGGCGCTAAGCTAACTATGAACAAGCGGAGTTTCCTAATGTTCATGATGGCATGATCAACGCTCCATCGGTTTCTCTTGAAGAAGTTTCTTAAATTAGAGGAGTAATCATTTATTGGATATAAACTTCAACACATAATCAAGAACAGATATTTTAAAGGGAACTGTACATTCACTCAAATGACTAAAAATAAAATAATCTAAACTACATAAACACGACTCTTCACGTAGAACAAAGTAACAAAGTGTAACTTCACCATGACCATCCAAGATCAAATTTTCGTCTTAATAATTACTTCTAATCTGCAAAAAAAAAAACACATTCCATATGCTCTCCTAATTCACTGCAAATGTGATCACAGTCACAAACTACTTCAAGAAACAGCATTTCGACAATTGAAAAATTCAATCTCAAACTATAAGAGCCAAATAGTATAAAAATTGGTTCTTGAAGATCAATCTAAAACTACATCAAACACTATTAAACAATCATAGATGTGAATTTAATCTCAATTATAGAACAGCAACAAAAGCTTCTTACTTGAAAGACAACCGGAGCGGAACTCATCCGGGGCTCCATTAAGAGCTCCATTAATGGCTCGGATGAAAATGCATGCATGGAATACAACAGGGATCGATTTCACCAGATTTTCCAGTTCCCTTGTTCATCGATTTTTAATATAGTTTTCTATTGTCTTTCTTTCTTTCTTTCTCAGAAGAAGAAGATGATTAAAATGGTGAAGTGAAAACGAAGACCCCGCGAATTAATTCAAAAGGCCCAATCCAAAATGTACTCCACCGGGCCTGTTTCTAATTGAGTATGGTTAGCCCAATCCAAATTAATCTATTTGTTTGCTAAACTGCTAAATCCCACCCAATATTTTATTTACAAGTTCTGCATTTTATAATATATTTTATGTAATTTGCAGTTTGTAATATCTTAAGACACTTATAATTAATTAGAAGACATACAATAATATTCTAATTTTTTTTCAAATGACTCAAATGTTCATTTGGTGCTCGATTTATGATGGAAAAGCATAGTCAAAACTATTTCTCCCTCGGCCGATGTACGTCATTTTTGAAACATAGTCCAAAGAGTTATTTTCAGATGTGTACACAGTTCAAAATTTTGTTTTCAAACCCTTTCTTTTAAGAGAAAAAAAAAGGGAAGAGACGATTAAAAAAACCCTTATAAAATTGGACATGTGACGATCACGTCACAACTTTTTACGTCGAGAACTAGACCCGAAGGGCTCCATAATACAATTAAGTAGTACGTAATTGGGCTCAGCAAAGTACTTTAGGTAAAGTTCTAAAAAACAGTTTATTTTGAAAACAGAAACTATTTTTGGAGAAAAAGCCGAAGCTTGTCTCCCCTTGCTTTTAAAAAAACCAACTTTATTTATAAGCACAGCTCTGCCAAGCAGAGCCTTACTCTCCCCAGTCCCCTCTAAATGCTGTAAATTGTAAGCATGTAGAAGCGATATCCCATGTTTTAAATTATTTTGAGTAAACTTTATCAGTTTGGAATGAAATTCACAATGTTCTGATGCTACTTGCTACCAAATATGCTCTTAAATCCTTAGCATTTGGATATATTAGCTAGCTAGTGAAATCCTAAAGGCCCCTGACAGTACTTCTTTGTTGTCAACTTTGGAGTTAGGAGGATACCATCACTGATTACAGAGGATATAATCAGCCTGTTTCAATCATTGCCCGGGTTTCATCCCGATCCGTGGATATTTTGCTCAGCCTTATGCCCGAGTCAGGGAAAGCACCTCATTCTCTGCAAAAGATCGAACTAATGTTTAACTGAAGAATGGCTTCACTATTCAGTTTAGAAAAGCCGCGAAATACCTGTTTTTCGATCTCAATAGCAGATGCCGCAAGCCTCCTTTTCAATACAGACCTATGTCGTTCACATTCTTCCATCTCGGTGTCTGAAGAAAGATTGATTCAAGAAAATAGCAGTAAAGGTAAAAACATGAAGGAAGAAGATGAATCAAAAGCACTGAATTTACTTTTAAAAATGTAAATTTGCTACAAGAAGGCCTATAGAGTAATATACAAAGAAAAAACTCAGATAGAGTCGTGAATTCTTACCATAATAGTAAGATGATAAGATGGTAATCCGTTCAGTCGGCTGAAATTTTACAAAAAGCCATGTATTAGTTACTTGCAATTGGGAAAATACAGAAAAGAAAGAACAGAAACAATCCCAAGGCTTTGAGCTTTGGATGTAAATACCAAAAATGCTGATACATACGCAAAAGAACATTTCTTTCAACTCCAATATCCATCAAAGCATAGCAAACACTACAGCTAAAAGTAAGATCAACTTTCTATACTAGTAATCACATTCTCCATCGAGTAAAAATTCTCTCGGGCATATTTTTACAACACATATTGTACGAAGGTGTGCTATCCTATAATTCCTATTCCATTTATATCAGTTATCTCCTTCGCACAGTAGGCATCGTACGATCATATTATTAAGGTAAATAGCAAACTTGAACATATAAAGCAGAAGAAAAAAAACTCTATAGTTTGGGAGTAAGGAGCCCACCATTACAAACATCCCTTCAGTGCGAGTGGGGAGTTCCTCAAGCTTTCTCAAGGTTTCATCACCCTTGGTAAGTTTCCCAAATATCGCATACTGTATACAAATATAACAAGAGTCAGTTCAGATTAGAGGCATTAACCATATGTGCCATTTGCCAACCAAAAGAAAAAGATCTTTTATCATACCGTCCCATCAAGATGAGGTGCATCTCCAAGAAGTATTGAGAATGAGGATCCACCACTATCTGGATCTTCAAACCTAAATGAGTACAGCTAAAAGACGCTATGAGAATCCCCTATTTGGCATTCCAAATAATTTACAACTACAAAAAAAAAACCATAAAATGCATTCTCAACTCATACGAGTAATTCATCCATGAAAAAGAAACTTGTGACTTGCACATACAAAATCGTACCAATAACTCCAACTAAAGTGTGAAATAAGATCAAAATTACCTTCCCATAGAAAGAATTCCTCTTACATGCTTGACATCACTAAATTCACCCACAACGTTTTTTGTAGCTTCCTCCCTTTGTTCTTCATTCATTGGAGCACTTCTTCCTCCAAGAACATCTGCCACTTGGGCCACAAATCCCCTGTCAACCTGCAAAAAGGTTGTGAAATACTTTCTAAGTTTTGATTTTATTTCATTTTAAAAAAAGAGAGTAAATGTGCCCTTTATCCGAGTTGGTACCCTGAAAAAGTGATTGGTGTTATAGGCTCCCAATCTAACAAGCTTGAATATATGTTGAACTGTAATCGGTGCAACGGTAGGGTAGAAGCCAAATTCAATATCACCATAATTTGTCTGCGATGAAAAACAGCAAACCTCTCAAAAACTCCTCAATGTGAGAAGCAAGAAAATAACCTCACCCAACCAGAGATCAAACAAGCTCGAAAATGCCCTATTAGCAACCAATCATTCATCAAACAAACCAATCCATGTTCCAACAGAAATGAAGATAGAAACTTTCAAAAAATCCTAAACGTGCACAAGTACAACAGTAACAACTGAGATTATATCTCGCTATATGGGGTCGGCCTTATGGATCATATGTCTCCATTAAAACAATCCCTTATTCCCTTATATGATGCACATCATAAGACTTCGACAAACGTTACCACGCTTAATGATAACCTAACACAACCTTTAACAAGCTATACATCATGTGTTTCTTACATCAAAACTCAAACATGTGTAAGAATCAATTTCAAAGAGAACTGTACATTCACTCAAGTGATTCTTCAATCTTCACAACCTAAAGATCACATCGCCTCCTTAATGTTTCTTATCAGCAAAAGCCACTGAATCCACACTTTCCACATTCTCTGACAAATCACTACACAAAAAACTCCAAGAAACAGCATTTTGACAATCAACGAATTCAAAACAGAATCAAAATCAATTCTTGATCCATCTACAATCAGTGCAAGAATTGCCCAAAAGGGTTTTAAAAAAACACATCCCACATAAATTGAATCTCAATTACAGAACACCGACAACAAAAACATGATCACTGTTAGTGCGTGTGTGTGTGTGTGTGTTTTTCACCTGAAAGACAACACGAGCGGAGCCCATCCGGGGCTCAGAAGCAAGAGCTCCATTAACGGCCCAGATGAAGAGGCATGCATGGAGGACGGCAGAAATCGATGCCATGAGTTGACTGTGATTTTGCCAGAGCTTCAACCTTCAAGATTTACCAGTATTCAGTTCAGATGTTCATAGCTTTTTTTTCATTGCTTCTGTTTTCTTTCTCACGTGATAAAAAATGAAAACGAGGAATTGGTCAAAGAATTGAAGCCCAGTCCATATTCTATTACAATAGGCCCATGCTTTCTTATGCCGGGCTTACTTTGAAGAAAGCCCATTTATTTGGTTGGTCTATAATTTTATTTGAGTCACATCAACTTTGAATTAAATTTTATTTACATCAATTTGAGTTGAGCGTAGATTTAATTTTGCTTCTGTTTTTTTTCTCTCTATGTGTAGAATTATTTTTCAGTGAATAAGTACGGTGTCTCTTACACATTAAAAAGATTAAATAGGTGATGGATTGGAGTTTATTCTGTTATAATATACGTATGTGGTCTGATAGATTTCTCCTGATTTTTATAAAATTTTATATTTATGTTCTAAATCTAAATATAATTTTGGTAAAGCAGCGTTATAGAATCTCTATTGGTCTGGTGATGGTGATTCATGTGACGCTCCTTTTTAATGAACCGTCATATTTTGTTTTATAGAGAATGCAAGTTGATAGTATTTTTCATTGAATTCTAATTTGCAACCGTACGATCTTTCTGTTGGGTTTCTCCTCAAAGTCAAAATAGATTTAGTATTTGACTTAGTGTTTAATCTTTTACGGGTTACAAGGGTTTATGCCCAATAAAATTAGACCTAGGGTTTAAGGACGTGTTTAGTATAAATAGACATGTTGTGCTATTGTAGTAGCTACCAACTTAAAAGAAAGAGTTAGAGAGGGAAAACTTGTCTAAGTGTACTTCATCTTTAGCTATGGTGAAGAAGGGGATTGGTTTGTTTGTTTGAGGGTTTGGTAGATTAGAGATAGTTTGACCGAATTGTGAGACATTGTATGTTGAGTGATGAGAACATGCTTTGTAAGACTCTTTCTATTTTCTAGTGGATTGGAATCGTTTGATTCCCGTGGTTTTCTCCCGATTTGGGTTTCCACGTAACATCAGTTTGTTGTTTATTTTCTTTGTTAGTTTGATTGGTTGATTGTACTTTGATCGTTATTGCGGGATCAAGAAGAGTTTTAATCTTGATAATGTGTGTGTGTGTTCGAGATTAAAATCCCCAACAAATCCAAATGGACCAAATAATACATACTGATAAAGAAGTCTGATCCAAAGATGGAGCATGTTGCAGCCAATCCTGTAACCAGATTACAAAGGAAACTTGGCCCTGAAAATCAAAACATAAAGAACTAAGTCTCTAAACTCTAATAGTTGTTTCACAACTGGCAAAATTATGATTAATACATTCTTCCTCTTGAAAGCAGATTTGACACAATGGTGCAGTGGAGTATTCTCTTCTAAATATATAGTTGCTGAAACAGTAAGGGATTTTGACAGAATCCCCGCCCCGAAGTGAGAAACTTAAACCTAGCAGGCAGTGAGATCCTCCACACTTTTTTTCCATAAAGAAATGTTCTGTTGAGAATTGTGTTGTGATGATTGTGGATCACTTCGATTCATCCTTAATTCTTCCCCGTAACCTCCCTTCACTGTGCATTGACCATTTGGCGAGCCAGTCCAAATTCTTTTATCCTTGTCCTCGTATACACTACAAGAAAAATACCTATTACTTCACTCTTTTACTTCGATTTTTTTATTAATGGAAAATAATCGAGGTAAAAAGTTCCTTTATCTCCGGTATTTTTTTTTGAAATAATTAATATTTTTTCCTCAGTTAAGAAAACCGAGGTAAGAAGTATCGTTTTTTAAAAATCGAGGTAAAAAGTTTGGCATGACCGACGTCGCACGCATGTCTGGCTTACCGATGTCATTGTTTTTGTGACCGCCGTCACATGTCACTCTCGTGAACATGACGCATCCATGTCTGGCTTACCGATGTCGATTGTTTTTGTGACCAACGTCGCATGTCACTCTCGCAGACATGAATGACCGACGTCGCACGAATTTCTCGATTACCGACGTCGCTTATTATTGTGACCGGCGTCGCACATTCCTCTAGCTGAGATAAAATGACCGACGTCGCAGGCATGTCTGGTCTACTAACGTTGGTTGTATTTGTGACCGAAGTTGCACGTCACTCTGACAGACTAGAATGACGCTGCACACATTTGTTGCTTACCGACGTCACTTATTATTATGACCGATGTCGCATGTCCCTCTCGCAGACATGAAATGGCTGAAGTCGCAAGCATTTCTTGATTATCGAAATTGGATATTTTTGTGACCGACGTCGCACGTCACTCTCGCAGACATGATAATTATAAGTATATAAATAACTAGATAACACCCTTGCAATGCACGATTTAAAATAATTGAATATATATATATATATTAATAATATAATTTATTTTTAACAAAACTAAAATTTAATTTTTAATTTTTTATGCAACTCCGTTTCTTTTGAATATTAATTTTTTTATAATTATACTTTTAACTATTATTTTATGTTTATATTTTCAAATGAAATAAATTAAACGTAAAATTCGAGTAATATAAGTTTGAAATCAAATATCAATAAATAAACTTTAATTTTTCACCGAATAAAATTTTATATACTACTTATTCATAATTATATAAAAATAAGTTATATATAAATAAGTAGTCTATAAAATTTTATTCTGTGAAAAATAGAGTTTATTTATTAATATTTGACTTCGATCACATATATTGTATGACTAAAACTCTACATTTAATTTATTTCATTTGACGTACATGGCTAATTCCAAGGGTGACACATGACAAAGGTGACGTGGCTAAGAGTTGTTCTTTTAGTAAGATGTATACATGTATAGATTATGACTTGACTTTATATATATAAATACAAATAAATAATGATTGACACTTACTAGACTTTACATAAATAAATACAAGTAACTTAGGTTTGATCTTAACTAATCAACAATCAACCATTATTTGACTTTTCATACATAAACAATAATGAAATTGTTATAACTTAACTAATTAATGGTCAACCATTGACTTTCATAAACACTAATGAAATTGTTATAACTTAACTGATTAACGATCAACCCTTACTTGACTTTCCATACATAAACACTAATGAAAATGATTATAACTTAACTGATTAACGGTCAGCACTTACTTGACTTTCCATTCACAAACCCTAATGAAATGGTTATAAATTAACTAATTAATGGTCAACTCTTACTTGACTTAAACATTAATAACTAAGATTTTACACAATAATTTTTACTATAATTCATATTTTAAAGGGGAAAATTGTAGTTTTATCATACTTAAATGAAAAGAACCTAAAATTATTACATGTTCCGAGTATGTAACATTATCGTAATTAAATATATAATTATTTTATTCTATATAATTGAAAAGTTAACTTAACATAAATATTTAATGTAGAATGACATTATGAATTTTAAAAATATATTAGATCATTAATTAAACTAATGAACATAATTAATCAATTTAGCCTAATGTTATTAATACTTTTGAACAAATTAAATGAAAACCTTGATTTTATTTCAACCCATTCTAAGTCAAGTCCAAAATCTGACCCAAACCCTAATAGTATAAATATCAAAACCCTAATTAGTCTTCCATTACTTTTTTGAAAGCCTCCCTCTCCTCTCTTCCCTTCAGATCCGCCATCCCGCCCTCTCCGCCGCTGTCCCGCCCTCTCTGCCCGAGTCTTCTGCTCCTGCATCTCGCCGATCACCTCGCCTCCATGCTCCGTCTCCTCTGTCCAGAGATCCACCTCCGATCACCTCGCCTTCGGTCAGAGCTCTGTCTTGCCTAGCCTCGCCTCTGGTAGCGCTGCCTCGCCCCCGCCTCGGTTCGGAGCTCTACCTCTGGTCGCCTCGCTTCTGGTCAGGGCTCCGCCTAGCTTAGCCACACCTATGGTCGCCTTGCCTCTTGTCAGAGCTCCGGTCGCCTCGTCGCCCTCCTCCGAGTTTAACATTGGCTCACTTACTTATGGCACTTGAATTTAGGAAGGTAGAATTATTGGTTGAGAATGCATCGAAAGAGTAAAAAATAAATTGTGTTGATGAAAACAATGTAGAATTTTCCAAAAAGGGAAAGGAGCCAATATTAAAAAATTATCCCAAAAGGGAAAGTGAGTCAATGGTAAAAAATCGAAGGGAGAATATGAATCTTGTTTGACCTCTTTTTGTATTTTGGTTGCTTGATCTAAGTTATTGTATTTTGGTCATGAATTATCGAATGTGGAACCGATATCGGTTTTGCTTTCGGTATTTTTTATTAAAAAAATAATAGTACCAACTTCGCACCACAATCGGCTCATGATTACTTTCTTACCGACATCAAGTGCGACGTCGCACACTTTGTCGGTCTAAACCATTTTTACATCAGTTTTTTTCATGTACGACGTCGCACGTATTGTCGGTCCTAAATTTTTTACCTTGGTTTTTTTTGGAAAAATTGAGGTCAAAATTATTTTTTACCTCAGTTTTAAACCGAGGTTAAAGATGTACTTTTTACTCCGACTACATTTACCTCAATTTTTTATGGCTAAAAACCAATGTAAAAACCCCTGTAAAACCAAGGTAAAAGGTTTTTTTTAGTGGTTGTATGTATTTTGGCAACCTGATTCTAAGAATTGATTCAGCAACTTGATTAGGAAAAATAGCTCTAACAAGATTCTGTCTCCATTCACGGTTTTCACCAATCAAATTTGCAACCTTCATAGTGGTGAGTTGTGACCGTAGCGGATTGTTTGTAATGTGGTTCTGGAAACCAGGTGTCCATTCTTCATGTATCTGAACTTGTCTTCCAGATATGATTAGCCACTTGAGCTTACCTTTTAGTAATTGAACCCCTCTGTGGACTGACCTCCAGCCCCAAGAAGAACCAGTCTTTGGCTTTGCTTGTAACAAATCTGAAATGCCATATTTAGCATTCATTACAGATCAAAAAAGAGATGCGGGGTATGAGAATGACTTCTAGGCATGTTTAGCCATATTCATGAATTTTGCATCCTTTAAACTCCTGCCACCTTCATGTTCAGACATGTGTAAAGGGAAAACTCTAACTGAGTAGAGGTGTGTATTAAGTGAATTACATATAGAGAGTACAAGCCCTAAAGATATATCGTACCTAGACATAGACATATCTCAATCAAATCTAATCAAATATAATCAAATCGTAATCATATCACAATCACAACTAATCAATCTCATCTATCCTAACACATAGCGTTACAAATCGTAGCAGACCATTCAAGATAATTTTCTTCACCTTTCAGTATGACGGGAATAATTGACAAACCGGGACCGTCAAAAGTACCAAGATAGTAGGGAGAGTTCATAAATCGACCAGAAGGTACGGTTCCCCCAGACCCAAATTGTAATTGCAACTATTTTAGTAAAGTTGCAATCACGTCGGTGGCATTGAGATTTTGTACCTCATTAGCCTTAGCTTCAGCGGCAATGTAGGTTTGCTTAGGGGCATCGGGACCGGAACCAGAGGTGAGATTAGACATGACGGTATATCACACAGATCGGCGGCAACCAGAAGTGATAACAGCGTGGCAAATTGGTTAGCCAGAGGCGCGGCGGCATGTCGGACTCGAATCGGCGTGTGAGCGGTCATGCGCCGGCAGGAGAGATCGGCAGATGTCAGACGATCACGGGAACCTGTGTTGGTGGCGGAGATCGGCGGTCGTCGGTAAAGGCAGCGAGCGGCGGCAGCGTTCGACGACACATGTTGGCAAACGTGTGGCTTCAGACGACATCGGTAGCTCAACAATGGCAGTGGAATTTTCTTAGGGTTTCACGATTTTAAACTCTGATACCATGTATAAAATAAGGGTAATAATTGTGTGATTGTATTCATACTATGGATTACATTATATAGAGGTACAAAAACCTATATAAAAAAGAAAAAGAAAATCTAATATAATTACAATTCCAATTAATATTATCATTCGTTAATATAATATCTCTTAAGTTTTTCTGGCTCGATGTAATGTCGCTATATGTTTTTTTCTGTGTATTTACACATACACGTTAAATCAATCGGATACATTAAAAAGTTGAATTAATAACGCAACCGCACTTGAATTCTCAATAATCACCACAAGAAAAACAACCCGAATCATAATCAATATTACATATAAATAGATATTTATTTTAGCAAGTTTTTAGTGATGGGTGTTACTCCTCCTCCGTAACACTTCAAACTTCACCTTTTGACTTTTAATAGTTGATTTGAAAAATATTTGATTCTTAATAGATTTTATTAACAATAATTCAAATTTGTGAAAATTTAATAATTTGACAATAGATGTTATAACGAATCTAAAAATGTATCAGCCAATAGTATTTAAACTTATATACCAATTCAATTTTAGTTTCAAAGTTAAGAAGTTTTAACTAAATAAAAAAGTTAAGTTGCATATTGAAATGAGACAGAGGGAGTACTTGAATATAACTCTGGTGACACAATACTTACTGTATCTCTGGGATACTTTATAATTTGTGCAAGAATAATATATTTTCTAATTTCGTCCATGTGTCCACGATGCCAATATGACCCTGTAAAATCAAAAAGTGCAATTATAACATTATTATTTGCTTGAAAGTGCTAATCTAACCCCGGAGACCTCAATTTGGCCGGAAAAACATTAAATGATGATTATACCCTTTCTTTTAAAAAAATAACAAAAATACAACAAAACTGGAAGGACGTTCATACCCTCATTCCACAATTAATATAACCTTTCATTACACAATTCACCTCTGAAAAATGAAAGTCCGACTTTATCTGCAACGCTGATGAAGAAGTCATTTGATGGCAGGGGTGGCGTTGCTCACACCAGAGGAAATGCTCCGCCCCCACTGGACCAAATGAGCGCACCCCCGGTGACGACTCCCGCACGAGGATTGGCAGGGGGTTCTCGAGCTACGGGTTGGGTCGCGGCTCGGGTTTTGAAGATGGGCCGAGGAGATGCCACAGTGGCTTTGAAGATGATTGCCTGAGATCCTCCCCTAGGGTTTTAGATTCTGATCAGATTTCCCATGCTGGCGAGGTGGACAGCTGGGCATCCATGAAGAAGCCCATGTCGTTGCCATTGGGGGGCTCAACTCATCCCAACAGTTACGCCTCCCTCAGCGGTGTTGGCGATGGCGGGGACGGGGGATTCTCTTGGGCATACGAGGTGGACAATATCGGTGTAGATTTATAATAGGGGTAGGGGTAGGGGTGATGGTGGGAATCGGGAGGGCAGCTGTATTTCTGGAAGGGGTGGCACCATCGTGGTGAGACTGGGAATTGGGAAGGGCATATGTGTTTTCTGGCAGTGGTGGCGCTGCAGTGGTGGGGCTGGGAATCATGAGGGCAGGGCATTTTCTTGCAGGGGCGGAACTCCAGATCACGACTAACGGCAGTAGCAGCGTCTAGGCGGCGTGGCGGCAATGGTGGCAGTGGCGGTGCCTCTGGAGATGAAGACGAAGAAAAACCTATGATTTTTTAGTCAATAGATTTGTAATTTGAAGATTATGAGTAATTTAGTCCTTTTGTATTTTGTTAATGCTGGAAAATAATAAGTCAACGCTGGAATAGTGTCAAAATGTTATATCGACATATTTGATGCAAAAGTTAGGGTTATAATCGCACTTTCAGATTATACAGAGTTATATTGATACTTTTGGAAAATAATAGGGTTATATTTGTATTTTACCCAAAATAATATTTATTAGGGATTGGAATCTAACCTATTTTATATTTAATAAAATGTTAAAAGTAATACAAGATGGAGGAGATAAAAACCATTCAAAGAAAGGGACACGCACAAAATATTTATTAGAATTAAAGAACTATAAGAAAAGGAGCAGTAGCAGAGTTTGTTCAACAAAGATAAGCGAGAATGTTGGGTCGCCGTGGTTGAAAAGGAGAGCTGAATTAAATTACAAACTTGCAATTGCAAAGAGTACACCAGAGAAAGGAAGAAGATAAACATTCTTCTTTAATTTAAAATTTTAAAGGACAGTGATTTTTTCTTCAAACAGAATGAAAAAAAGCCCTAATTAAAAGACAATCTTAGGCATGTGAAAAGACGAGATTTAATTAGAATAATATGAATTTAAAGGTTTATACTCTATGATAACGTATTGGCTTAATAGCCCTATGCCGCATGCCCTCAGCTAAACAAGGCGACTAGGCCCAAGGCGAGACCAACAGGCAGAATGGTCAGTGGACGAGCAAGATGGGACATGAGCTGTCCCATCAGCCACCAAACACGTATAACAAGGAGAGTAAGCATGTAAACGAGGTACTCCTTCTGTCCCAATCCAAATTACAGCCCAATCATTGCACACTGTTAGAGAAATATATTTGACTGTTAATATATTTAACTACGCATAATAAAGGTAAATAAAAAGATATTTTCTGGAAATACTTGTTACGATGAATTCAACAATATCACATACGATGATGTTATTTCTCATATATCTATTCAAATATGCGATCAAATTTTGATAGACAATAGCCATAAAGTAAGTGGGTAATTTGGGTTGGGACAGAGGGAGTAAAATTTTCATAATCAATACAATATTCACTTAGATACGCTCTACTTGGCAAACATGGCTGACGGGAGCGTCGGAGCAGGCACCGGCCCTGCGCCTACATGCCTTACTTATTCTGCCTGTCTTATAGGTTCAGGTACTCATTGGACCAGAGGAGAACATTGTTAAGGAGATAGCAAATTCTAGCATCAACATTGTCGCCGTCTGTGGAGATCGCATCATCTTTTAGCACCCAAACAGCTCAAACAGAATGGAGGCACAACCGGCGGGAAACTTGTTTAACCAGGTGGTCACGAAGGATGTGACGCATCTGGAGGAAGACTCCACCCTGACACTGACACCGACGGGAGATTAACATCAACTTCGTGCGGCGGTGGAGCTTGCAAATAACTAGGAGGTCCTCCAGATGATCATGGCATCACAGAAGGAGATGATGAAGAGGTTGAAAGAAATGGAGGATAGGCAAAAGGGCAAGACGAAGCGAAGGGGGTACGATATGCAGTCGACCGAGCTCTTTCCAGAGCAGGAACGTGACAGTGAGGGACCCAGCTCAGGGGAGAGGGGCTCGGAGACAGCATGGAGCAGAGCAAAGAATGAAAAAAGCACAGCCACCTCCGGAAGGAAAGCACAGGCCGGAGGTGGAGAGACTGCAGCAGGCCGCGAGTGGAAAACAGGTTACGTGTCACCGCCGAGGGGGATAGAGCATGCCAGTGGACATGCCTCGCTGATGGAAAAAGAGTCGAGGAAAGGGAGGAGAGGATCGCCATTCACCAGGAGGATAAAGCTTTTCACGGCTGATCTAAAGCTAAAAATACCGGCAAATCTGGGGTAGTACAATGGTGAGGCAGATCTAGAAGATCATTTGCACACATTCTGCACAACATGGCTACTTCCGCAATACCACAGGCTATCTGGTGCAAGGTTTTTGCAACCACCCTGATAGCAGCAGCCATAAGTGTGGTTCAAGAACCTGGAGAATGTGACGATTGACAGTTTCAGTCAGTTGGAGCAGAATTTTCTGACTCGCTTCATGTAGAGAAAGAAGTTCCAAAAAACAAGGTCTGAACTGCTGGTCATCGGGTAGAAGCCAGCAGAGACACTGTCAGCGTACTGGGAGCGGTTCAATGATGAGGCAAACCAAGTGTAGGAGAGAAGCAGCCAGTTCCTCAAAGACAAGTACATAAATGGATTGAGGCACGATATGTTATTGAGGGACTGCACTCTGAACCCGCCAAAAATGATTGATGAGTTGATGAGGAGAGTTGGAAACTTCAACAGGGCAGACCTTGCTAACAAGAGAAGGAAGGAAACACAGAGTGGTCACGACCACTAGAAGGCTGATGATACAGACAGAGACGCAAGAGCGAGAAAGGCTGGGAGCGCCAGAACAGGCACCCAATAGCAATATAGCAGGTTTGAAAAGACGGAGATGGTCTTCACATAACTCATCAAGACGCCCAAAAAGATTTTTGCGCTATGCGCAGGGAAGGGTATACTAGACATACCACTAAAGGTGAAGAAAGACCCCCACCAAGAGAAGTAAGTCTCGTTTTTTGTGATTACCATGATGGTCATGGTCACAACACGAACGATTGTATCCAGTTGAGGCACAACATAGAAGACTGCGTGCAGAACGGTGAGGTTTCAGAATGACTGCATCCACGGACGGCAACGGCTTGCTAAAAATTTAGGATTTAGGATTTTTGAGGTTTCAGAATTTTAGCCTCTGATACCATGTAAAAAATAAGGATGTAATGTTATGATTGTATTCATGGTCAAGGTTACAATATATCGAGGTACAAAGACCTATAAAGAAAAGGAAAGGGAGTCTATTTTAACAAGTAATATTCACATAATATTTTATTCCTTAATAAAAGCCGTACTGCTTCCCACACAACATCAACAAAATTTCTTTTTATTTTCTTAACCGGGAGCTCGAAAAATGAACCATTAGCTCTAATACCACTTGATGAGAAAATTAATCCCCTTGTGAAAATTCAAGATGACAGAAAAGAAAGCACGGAAAAACAGAACACGGATTTTTACGTGATTCACCAAACATGTTAGCTACCTCCACAAATTAAATCACGTAGGACCATTCTACCCAGATTACAGATACAGAATGGTGAATTTTAGACCAGAGCAGATGTCTTCCAACGCATACCGAACAACTCTAACTCTCCATTTATTTATGAGAGTTCAAGTGCAAACCAAAAGTCTTGCAATTTATGAATCTAACTCTTGAAATTCCTGATTAATAAAGGATTCCATTAATAAATTAAAAAAGTCGTCAACTTTTATTAATTAATCCTTTTACAATTTAAAGCATGCCCAACATTTGCATTCAACTTTTTTCAGTAACTTGGTTCATCATACAAAATACAAATCATGCGCTGGTGCTCCTTTCCTCATAATTTATGCGCTGGTGCTCCTTTCCTCATAAATTTTGTGCTCCTTTCCTCACAAATCATGCGCTGGTGCTCCTTTCCTCATAAATCATGCGCTGGTCTCTAAAATTTTGGATCCGCCATTTTTTTTTAAAATCAATCATTCCAAGATATTGGAAAAAATGTCTAATGTCAATTACAATGAGTGGAATTGACATCCAATATAACTAGTCTCTAGCAATAACTAATATATTGCAAGGATATCTAAATTACATGTCAACCAAATTGATCGCCTGTACTATTAAAGATCAGAGATCCAACAAAAACTGTAATTATAACATCTCTCTTGGGGATATTAACTTACTTCCCGCGAAAATCATGACCACTTGGCAGAGAGTAGCGTATCACGCATCAATATCACTGTCAAACAAGGATCTTCTACAGCTGTAACACCACTTGATCCAACCACAATTTTATGTTGTCCAAATTGTAAACACCTTGAAAAGCACATATCTGACGAATCCAAATTAATGGAAACCCAAAAAATAGACAAAATTACGAACACACAATCTTTTCAAGCAGATCGAGAACAATACATCAACATGAACAACTAAATCAAGTTATCATCATGAACAAAACGATCTGATCGATCATGTTGAAGAACAAAACTAATATGTGGAGACAAATCTCACACTTATTGAATATCAAAAATATAAATTAAAATAAATTGTTGTTCTCCATCTCCCCTAACGGGAAGACGGGGGGAAATATTGAAGAAGAAGGATGCGGCAAGTAGGAGAGGAGGTTGCTGCGCTAGTAGGATTTTAAATTTTGGATCCGCCACTAATAATAAATCAAATCAATTAAGAAGGTTTAACCATTAGAATCATGGATTTCTGTTAAAAAAAATCAATTGGTACTATGTATCAAATTAAAACTTCAACATAAAATCAATTAAGAAAGCTTTAACTATTAGAATCATGGATTTGTATCATAAAATTAATTGGTACTATGTAGGGGTGACCCGTGATCTTATATATTGAGTAATAACTCTGTCAACCATCGATGTGGGACTTTATATAACACGCCCCCTCATGTGCAACTGTATTAATCATCATGCAAACGTGGACATAAAGGGGGTTACGGGTCAACCATGGGCTCCGATACCAAACTAGCTAGAATCAAAGGTTTCTATCATAAAATCAATTGGTACTATGTAAGAGTGACCCATGATCTTATATATTGAGTTATAATTATGTCAACCACCGATAGGGGACTCTGACTACATCCTTCCATCATTCTGCCAAACATGACAAGAATGAAACTACTTTCATTTTTTCAATATTACGGATTAGGGAGGTCAGGTTACCAAATGCATTTTGTATGTCCCAAATTTAAGACATTACTATTTTGCATGTCCCAACTTACATAGAGCTTTTTTAATTAATCCCCAACGTAACAAATACCATTCATTGCTATATATATCACTATATATATATCATTGATCTCCAAGAACTGATCATATCCCCTCCCTCACAAACGCAGACAATTTCCCAAAAATGCCTCAGAACTCACCAGAAATCACCAATAATGTCAATCTGATCATAAAGTATAAAAACATGGTGAACCAAATTATTGTGAACCACTTCTTAGGATTCTCCCTGGTACCAATACTTGCAACCATCCTACTAAAATCACTCCAATTAGGCCCTTCAGAAATGCTCAACCTATGCAATTCTTTCTACTTAGAATACGAAGAAATCATAAGTTCCTCCTTTCTAATCATCTTCATCATCTTCACCCTACGATCCATGTCCAAACCTCGGCCTGTATACCTCGTCGATTACGCATGTTTCAAGCCCCCTACCCATTTTCGTGTCCCATCGGCAACCTTCGTGGAGCATTCAATCATTAACCCTTTAATGGAGCCCAAAAGCGGGGAATTCCAGGTGAGCGGACA
>JAULKM010000013.1:3278856-3289094 GCA_032355605.1 Rubia tinctorum
CCCCGTACCAACCTGTCGAAGCGGCTAATACGTATTCAAGGCATACCAACATCTAACTATTCATGCCATGGCAGGGGGAAAAGCATCAAAAATATCAAGTGATTATGTGTAGAACTACAGATGATTATGGGAATATTCTAGTTCTGTAGATATGTGTTAGTGCAGCAGTGTTCTAATAAATCACTAGCTAGATTTTTTTTATATCGGCTAGAAATTCCAAAAATATGCTACGTAGCTAATTTGTGATATGAGAATTGGGTGCTATTTTTTGCAGTGCCAAAACATTGCAGAATGACAAGAAAATAACATTCGAAAGCGAAATTTCATAGACAACCGCACGAAAAATATACTAAAAACATCAAAATAAGAATTTGAGAGTGTGACGTGATATATATTCTTTGAGAACCAGATGCTAATTTTGATAATTGCAGGAGCATAATGCAATATGGTTCGTACGTTTTAAGTTTGCTCTGTTCCCAGAATTTTCCTTTTTGTCTGAGGTTGATGGAATTAAACTTACGTACATGTCCATCTCCAGATTCGACAGAATCCAACAAGTGGAGTGACTGTTTCATACTATGATGATGCACACCTTGAATTTATGCCATCTACAAACTGTTTGGTAAAAACAAATCCCCCATCAAAACTAGGACGGTACTCCAGTTTGGCTATGAAGTGATGCAGTGACGGAACCAAGATCATGTTTTAGCGAGGCTGAACTATACCGACAAAAAATAAAATGTCTCCTTACTCAAAATTCTGAGAAGAATAGGGGCTGGACAAAAAAAATTCTGCGGGGTAGAACTTTCAGGGGAAGCAAAATCTCCCTTGATTGCCGGAACTGAGTCGGGGCGGTCGCACCGGGTTGACCCCTCTATTCTGCCACTGAAGTGATGTAGGAAGCAATCTAATTTGGCTATGATACCAACTGATGCAACGAACGGAAGCATTTGCGAATAAAAATTTAAAGAAATTAGAACAAATCTTTCAAAAGATTGTTTACATGTGGTACTATACTTTTAAAGAAATTAGTAAGATTGTATACTAAATTATAAATATTTTACATGTGGTACTATACTTTTTAGAAAGTTAACTAGTGGTAAAAAAAATACATGGCCATATGTAGCAAGAGTCCATCTCTTCAAAGACGGTCTTTCCATAAGTCATGGAAAGACCAAGGTTTAAAATGTAAATTAGAAGAAATTAAGATAAAATTTTCTGGTTGTATGAACCGGGTTATAAAATTTATAACTATTATACGTTGCATAATAAAACTTTAATATTGCAACAAAGACCTTTTACATTTTATTATTATAATTAAAGCTCGTCTTTTCATAATTTTATAGAAATGCCGTTTTTCCCAAGACTTTGCCACGTAAGAATACCTATACATGCATGAATATGGTTGGTTAGCTATATACTAATTAGCAATTAGGTGGGTTAGCAAATCAATCAGAATCGATGATTTTCCTGATCATAAAGACAGGTGTTGCATGTACTTTGAATAACCACCTAATTGGCCTCGGATTTTAGTGCACTTTTCAGTTAGTTTAATTGTTTGATCGTATTGTGATTAGCCTAAGAATGTGACAGTTGGCCCATATGTTTTTCCAATTTTTCAACACGTGTCAAGATTCATGAGATTAAATTATGTTTGTGTCATAATTAATTCATCGTAAACCATGATTTGTGGAGGCGTACTAGTTAAATATAGGAGGAGCAAACATTCTCCCCCCCGGTTTTCCCCCTGTTTGGTTTGATAATAATAATTTTATAATTAAAACCATCTCAATATAGAGGAAGTTTTAGAAAATCCACTGTTCGTATTTTCACGCATGTGTGTATATAAGCTAAATAAATTGAAATAGGAATACATAAATTCCTGTAAAATACAATATTAATTAAACAAGAAATTAAAATATAATGTCAGAACTCATGAACATGCCTTTCACACAAGTTCAATAATCCTAGATATTATACAAGGGTCCTAAACCTTTTCAGTTAATGGATCTTACCGCTTCTCCAAGTCAACCAGATTGCCATAAGTAGGACTGTAATCGGGTCGAACTGAGCTCGAACAACCTTTGTCCGAGTTCGAGTTCGTTTGAAATATCTCGAGTTCAAACTCGAACTCGGCTTGAGTTGATTGACCCTATAAAAACTTGACTCGAGTTTGAGTTCGAGTTCGTTTGAATCTAAACTGTTTGAGTTTGTGTTCGAGCTCAAATTTGACCCATGGTTGAATATTTTTTATAGATATTATAATAGAGATGGACCTATATCTAATAATTTTACAGGGACCTATTTTACAGGGACCCACCCTTCATACAATTCTAACTACATTCTAGCTCTATGGACCTATATCTAGTAATTTTACAGGGACCTATTTCTAATAACTTTACAGGGACCTAGCACTAATATCTTTCATGGTTTTTTTGTCCAATTTTTTTCCATCATTTTCCCGCCATGTGCAATCTAAAAAAAATCAAAAATCAATCAAAATCAATAAAAAAATATTTTTAAAATGAATATTTTTAATATAATCATGAAACTGAAAAGTATAAGAATCGTGAAAAAAATAGCAGAACATCAACGAAAAATAAAAAAAACATCAACTAAAAAATTGGAGCAAAAAAATATTTTTAAAAAATAAAATAGCAAAAAAATATTTAAAGTCAAATAAAAATTGACAAAAAATTGAAAAAATGTCGACGACAACTAACAAAACATCAACTAAAAATCATAAAAATATCAACAAATCTTCAATCTTCAATTATCATTTTAAAAAAAAAACTACAAAGATCAACTAATATCAACCAAAAATTTAAAACATCAATTCCTATCATCAAAACTTCACCCAAAATTGAAAAACGTCAACACATGAAAGAAAAAAAACTACAAAAAATCAACTTATGTCATCCAAAACTACAAACATCAGCTCATATCATCTAAAACTCACCGAGAAAATGAAAAATATCAACATGAGAGGGTGGAGAAGAAAAAATCAACCCCTACAGCCAAAAAAACTACAAAATATCGACTCATGTCAACTAAAACTCATCTGAAAAATAAAAACATTAACACGAGAAAAAAAACTTAAAACATCAACAAAAAACTACATACCTTAAGAGTTTAAATTATTCACTTTAAAATCATAAAAACATCAACAAATGTTTTTTTAAAAAAACCCACAAATATAAACATATATCACCATAAAGCTATAAACTCATCTCCTAACACTTTAACCTCATTCTGAAAACGAAAAACATCAGCATAATAAAAATGATACTACAAAAATCAACTCCTATTACCAAAACCTCAGTCCAAAATTATAAACATCTACATGAGAAAAAACTACAAACATCAATTCTTATTACAAAAATCTCGTCCGAAAAATGAAAAATATCAATATCATCCATATCACCCAAAAAAATTGCAAAAACATCAACTCATATCAATTAAACCTCAACCGGATAATGAATAACATCAGTATAAGAGAAAAAAAACTACAAACATCAACAAAAAACTACAGTACTTCAAGAATAAAAAAATTTCAAAAAAAAACTACGAACATCAATAAAAAGTTACAGTACCTCAAGAATAAAAATTCTTCAAAAAAAGGACCTGGTGGGATTTGAACCCGGGTCACTAACCTCAATGTATAGAGCAATAATCACTACACCAAAGACTCTTATTGAACATACACTCTCAGTGAAATGGTCACACGGAGATTCGAACTAGAGACTTCAACCTCAACAACGAGAGTGGTACCACTAGACCAAACAAACATTGTTGACAAAAATCTCAGTCAAGTAATCATTAAATCTCAACAGGTCTTTATTAAACCTCACCTCATAAAGAAGAACCTTATTGTGCCACCTCCGTCCACTACCTCAGGTCATCGTCCACCGACTGCCGCCACCGGTCATGCATGCCATCACGCTAAGATGCGTTGTCACAGGTCACACTTGAAGTCACGCTCAGACGCGTCATCGCCGCTTAGATGCGTGCATCTCACGCTCGTCGTCTCCTACTTTTTTCCAACGGCATCGCCATCGTCTTTGCTTCTTCCGTTGACGCCGTTGTCTTCTGCTTCTTCTCATCGGCAAAAAAATGGGGAAAAGGAGGAACGATAGAAGCTCCGCCGCTGATCTTGCTAATTCCGATAGGAGCTCTACCGCCGATCTCGCCATTTCCAATCGAAACTTCCAATAGCCGCCGCCATCGTCGCAAGAGCTTCAAGCCGGAGAATCTAATCTGGAGCAACTGACGGGGAATCCACCACTGGTTAACTACAATCTAAGCACTGAGAATCGAGAATCGGTGCTTAAGCAGTGACGTAAATCGGCGGAGCGGTGGCGTAAATTGGCGAGCGGTGGCACATAGCGGCGGTTGGTGGCGGTTCAGAATAAGAGGAGGAGAAACGGTTTTCGATCAGTGTGAAAAAGGAAATTGCAAATTCCAATATTTTCATAATATATATAACATTTTCATAATTGCAAAGTAGGTCCCTAAATTTATTAGCATTTAAAAAAAAACTCATTTCAAATGAAACTTATAATAATTGCACAATAAACTATGACCTAAAATTTAGTCTGCCTAAAACAAGACTTTGTGATTATAATATATTATATTTGATAAAAGTATATTAAATATATATTATATCGGTTCAATAAGCTCGACAAGTTTAAAGAATAGTATTAGTTGATCCCGGGTTCGAGCTCGGTTAAACTTGAATTCGATACGATCTTTGACTGAGCTGTTAGCGGGCTTTTTGTGAACAGCTCGGGTCATTTACACCCATAGTTCTTAGATGTACTTCTGCATGTAAAGAGAGTTCGAATTAGTATAGTTTTCGCACATATATTACAAAGTAGTTGACAGATTCAACAATAACTATAAATCTACTAATTAGCATGAAACAATGACTTGTAAAATAAACAAATACTTTTTTCATCTATAACAGTTATAGAAGAGACAGTTTGATGCTATGTGGCTAATATTGTCCCAAATAAATTGTGTGATTGAAGTTTTGAAAAGTGTTCAGTTGCTAGTCATTGCATAATACCCATTTTATACTCCAATATAGTATTTGTTTATATATATATATTTATTTATTTATTTGTTATCCAAAAGTTGTAATCACGTGCATTCCAGCTAACATCACTTGTATAAATGCTGGATTTTCCTGATAAAAATTAAGAACCAGAATAAGTTAAACCTCCAATATGAATCAGTCCAACAAACATGATTACAAATAATCATCAGGAATAAAATCGTCCACAGTATATATAAACTGTATGATCATGGTCAGCTCATCAGAAATCATTTATCAAGGCCTCAGATCAACATGCATCATGTGATATGATTTTAATTGTCAACTTATTATAAATATATTCTCATGTAACTTAAAACAATATTTTTTTCGCACATTACTATGATATATAAACTGGCATCATAGTTATCAAAATTTTGATTCGGATCTTACAATTTTACAATTCTAATGATAAAAATAATTTTACAATCTCATATCGAAAAATCAATTTTACAAAAAAAAAACTAACTTTGTAATTATTTTGATAAATTTCTACTCAGTTGTTTTTTTTAAAAAAATCTACATAGGATGTCTATTCTATAATTTTTTTTTTTGCTTTATGGCCTTGTCTAGTTGTGCTTATTTTTCACGAGTTTAACTTATTTATGTGGAACTTAAATTTTTTGTGTCGAAATGAACTTATTATTAAGACTGTATAGCTCACATCAGCCAACATTAGTATGATGTTGTCTGCTTTCATCCTAACTTTCACAATTTTAATATTGGGTTCTTCTCCAAAATATCTCATACTATGAGACTATTACTTGAGTAATTATCATTTGCTCTCTTCACTTCCATTGTGGGATTTGGGTTGAACACACCCAACAAGTTTTCCCATCAAATCGAGGACCTCACAACGGTTCTGCTGACACACCTACGGGATAAGCCACCTGACATTCACCTTGGTTATGCAGACTTACGACATGAGGGCACAATTGTGGACCTCTACATTGAGCACAAACGCAGTCCCATCCCGAGCACAACCATGACTATAATACCACTTTTTTTTTGAGTCTGCATAGCCTACTTCAATCAACATTAGTACGATATTGTTCGCTTTTAGTCGAACCCACACAGTTTTAAGATTGGGTCAATCCCGAAAAGACCTCATATTAATGTAGTGGGGATTATCACTTATATAGTGATCGGTTGCTCTCTTCCCTTCCAATGTGGGATTTGGGTTGAACACGCCCAACACTTATTTCTGTTGAACTGAACTTATTTTCTGAAAATAAAAAATATATAGGGAAATTAGCTGGCAAAAACACAAACTGGACTAAATTGATCCTCGAACTTAACCAATTAGACCCTAACTAAACCAATTAAACTGGAATAGATTGAAATTAATTGAAATGAAATGTATCGGACAACAATTTATAAAAAATGGTTAAACCTAATACTCACAGGTTTGCTACCCACATCATTATTGATCATGTTATAATAAGATGGCATTGATTATTAATTGAATAAAAAATTTGAAACTGAACTTACTTGTATTTTACTTGACTTACTATATCCGTTTCGTTGGATGTGACACCATAGCATTAAGTATTTGATTTATGTGAATAAAATGTGTGGATGAAATTGAATTTGAAAAGAGAAAAGTAGAATGAGTGGATGAAATTGAAGAAATCTTACCGTATAAGAAATTTTGCCAAATTCATAAAAATAATCAAAAATGAAAGTGATTCACATCTAATTAAACGGAGGAGCATTCATAAATGATGAGGGAAATAAGCTCCACTAGTAGCCTTAGGTAGGAGGGTTTAGCTGTGGTTAGATAACAGGCCAGCGTTATAATGCGATGAATACCGAATAGGTAATGTTCCAAGTCATATCGTTAACAGTAGGTTGAGAGGAGAGCATAAAGGCATAAAAAATGGCTTTTTTATGGGAACAATGTGGCCAATAGGGATAGAAAAAGATGCCAATAATTTAATTTTAGTTCATTAAAAAAGGGGGCAAATTGAAGAGATGCTAAATGAATACTCTCCGATTTTTTAACATTGACTCATTTTTCTTTTGGAAATGATTTTTTATTATTGGCTCATTTCCCTTCTTGGCAAATTCTAGGTTGTTTTCATCCACTCAATTTACTTTTTTACTCTTTCAGTGAATTCTCAACCACAAATTTTACCTTTTAAAATTCAGGTGTAAAAAATAAGTGAGCCAGTGTTATTGAACTGGAGGGAGTAGGTAGCTTTTAGTCGCACCATAATGAAATGTAGACAAAGTGTGTAAATGGGGTAGAGTCATCGTCATATAATGTGCATAGGGTCGTTTTAAATGACAATTTTGGAGAAGGGAGAATTGGGCTTTGGTGACGAATCATGATTTGTGACCATAATAATGGTCTTTATTTGCTTGGTTCGGCGAAATTCACGGTTTTTGGCTCCCTCAACCCCCTCCTCTTATTTATTCCTTTGATGTCCATCTATATTTTCATCAAAGCCCTAGAGGAAATGACATCAATGGTTTACAGTTTAAAGTTTATGGGTGGGTTCAATTGTGAATGGGCAGTGCCTCTTTGAGTCTTGCCGACTAGAGGTTAAGGAGATTTTCGGGTTCGTGGTTTGGATCCAGATTGGTTAATGGTCGTGTTATGAGTTAAGCGATTTTATAAGTGTAGCAGATTATTCATGTCTGGCGTAAAGATACTGGTACGTGAAAATCATAAACATGGGTCAAGAATCCGATCCAAACCAGCATGTTTGAAACTCGTTCGGTCGGGTGTAGGTCCAATTATTTGAGACCATCGAATACGAATTGGGTTTTGGTCAGAGTCATAAAACAGACTTATATTTGGGTTTAAAATATTAAGGTCCAGATCCAACTTGTCGCTCCTAAGCCTAATTATGTATAACTTTATATACTTGCCTTAAATTTCATCATGAAGAAAATATGTGTAGTTTTATATTTTTTATGTCAGGTGAAAATATGATTAGAAATTATTAAGGAATAGTAACATTCACATCATATTATTAAGGAATAATAATATTATGTGAACATTACTTGTAATTGTAATTAGATTAAAATTCTTTTTCTAGTTGAGTTTAGGTCTTTTGTACTACTATATAATGTACCTCAGAGAATGAATGCAAAAATACAATTATTACCCCGTAAATTCTTCAGAAATCTTATATCTTTAATATTATTTCAATAAATAAGATTAAAATACGCCGTTAATTTGGTGTATGGGTTTGAACTTTTAGCTATGGATTGAAGTTTTTTCTTGGAAAAATAATATATATGCATGTTAAATTTAACGTACTTGTATTTAGAACAATATGTATTTTATTAAATGAAAAAGAAAGCGTTAACCTTGTTTAAATTCATAATCAGCTCAATTCATTGAATTTCACTCATTAATGGAGAAGAGGCCTATTAAAGGCGGTTCCATTGACCAGAGAAGTCACTTCTAAAGTGACTTCTCCGGTCCTGCATTTTATCGTTGACGATCAAAGGCGATTTAAAAACCGTCTATAATTGGATCCAAAACCAGTTCCGAGTTCGAAACCTAAATCCTGGGTCATAAAAAATCTCGTAGGAAATCAATAGGTTTCCGGCATGCTCAATCGAACTAAGATATACAACAAACAAATTCGAGACTTAACAATCTCAACATTTTCAGTAATACACACAGATAAAGTCCATTATATTGAAACTCAAAAACATAATTAATCAAACTGTTAACAAATCCAAGATTTACATATGTAGACCGAGGAGAGGAAAAGCTACCGCTGGGCCGGGTGTTCCGTATCTGGGTCGAAGGAGAAGGAAAGATGGAGTGGGCGAGCGGTAAAGGCGGTGGAAGCGAACGGTGGCGTTGGAGACGCACGGCGGCGCTGGATGGCGCAGTGGTCCTAGAGACACGATGCGGTGTGGGTGATTGTAGGGTAGCAGAGGGGGTGGCGCGGGTGATGAAGAACGAGAGAAGGGTATATCAAATTGAAAAATGGCTAAGGACCACGACGGGGAAAAAGGGCTAAGGCGGATGAAAATCCTAAAATTCATTTATATAGTGGGCCGGAAATTCATCAAACTCAGCCCATTAAAGGCGGTTACACAATGGAGCTGCCTTTAATTTGTGTTCATCAAAGACGGTTCTTCAAAAATCGCATTTGATCAATTTTGAACCGTCTTTAATCGATTCGAAAGCAGTTCCGAGTTCGGAACCTCATTCGGACCTCAATCAAAGGCGGTTCCTCAACCTTTAATCAAGCTCTTTCCACTAGTGTATATGAATCTATGATTTTCAGTCCTATGAATCTAAATTGAATTTGAATATAGTTATAATTTGAGAAATATACAAATATAACCCTATATATTTCAGTAAGTGCAAATATAACCCTAAAGAATATTTTACGGCATTGACCGGTCATTTCTGGCCATTGACATATCAGAAATGACCAAAATGCCCTTCGGGCCAAATACAAAAAAATTGAAATACCAAAATGGCCTACTGCCACCTCCTCTGCTGCTAGGTTTCTGCCACCACCTCCTGTAGTTGTTATGCCGGCCGAACTTACTCCTCCCAAAGCCACCCCTTTTCCTTCTCCAGTACCACCTTCACCTCCCACCATTCTCCGCCCACGTCCGACGAAGAGGAGTCCCCTTCTGCCACCTTCTCTGTGGCTAGGTTTCCGCCACCACCTCCCGTTGTTATGCCAGCTGAACTTACTCCTCCCAAAGCCACCTTTTTTCCTCCTCCACAACCACCTTCACCTCCCACCATTCTCCGACCATATTCGACGAAGAGGAGCCTACTCCGCCACCACTCCTCCTCCTGGCGGCGCCACCCTCAAGCACCCAGCGTTCCCGACCTAAGAAGACTTTTGGTCAGAGGACGCAATCCACACTCTAATTGACGTTAGGGGATCCCACTACTTGCAACTGAACCGCGACAACCTTTCAATCAAGCTCTGCTCCTCCTCCTGTCGTCGCCAGTGCCTCTACGCAGCTCCGAGAGGCCATAAACAAAGCGAGAGGAACAACGATTCGTCTGCCACTCACGAGCTAGATGGGGGGACGATGGTGGAGGGGAGGAGAGAGAATGTACGGAGGGCGGCAGAAATGTCGTGACGGAGGTTTGGGTTCGCTGATCGGAGGGAGGGAGGAGGGAGGGAGGTGATAATGAAAAAAA
>JAULKM010000013.1:3289194-3301621 GCA_032355605.1 Rubia tinctorum
TCTTCTAATTTACACTTTAAACCTTGGTCTTTCCATGACTTATGGAAAGACCGTCTTTCAAGAGACGGACTCTTGATGTGGAGTAGCTTTTTGTGGTGGAATACAAGGATGGGGTTTGGCAGCTGTCACTTTGCGCTTTTAGTTATAATAAATAAAGACCGCTAATCAGTCGCGCGCGTATTGGTCAAAACCCAAACGCGGACGGATTCGTTGCACTGCAATCAACTTTTTTCTTTTTTCCTAGTACAACAATTACCCCAAATTACCGTTTCATTAGATTTCGTTTTTCTGATTCTCGCCACTCCCATACTCTATTTGGTAACAAAATGCGCTCCCCGTCCCATCTTAAATTGCATAAATTTTTAATTTTTTTACCATTATAAAAAAATGTGACAGACCGATAATATATTTAAATACGTATAATAATAAAATATAAAGTTTTAATATTTATAAGAGAAAAAATATTTGCCGGGATCATCCTGACATAAATCTTTATCAGACACCAATTATGTGAAGACACGTCATCATTAATTAGTTTTTGATTGGGCCACATGTATAGTATTTCCCACATGAATTTATGCATCAATCAATTAGTGTTAAGCTATTTTGGGTAAATATTAAAAATACACATGAACCGATTAATCAAACATCTCGAAATGTACACGTGGCCCTATATCATTGGTACATGATAAGGCTTATATGTCACGATGATCCTTACAAATATATATTTTTTCTATTTATAACACCACATACTCCTCTATTTTATTGGATATGGCACACTTATCTTTTTTTTTTTGAATTTGACACTCATTCATTTTATGGCAAGATTCTTTCAATTTCATCCACTCATTTTACTTTTCACTTTCTAAATTCAATTTCACGTACTCATTGCATTCACTTAAATCCAAACACCTAAGGTTATGGTGTCACATCTAATGAAACGAAGTAGTGTGATAATATTATTGCCTAGATATCTATATAAATATGTGGTAAAAAATTAATAGAGAATAGTATCAAAGTGTAAAGTTTGAAAATTAATAGAGAATAGTATCAAAGTGTAAAGTTTGAGTTGTTGCAGAAGGAGTCGTGTCTTTTTAACTCTTTTCTTTTCTTTAGCGTGTGAAAAATGTGAAAAAGAATTGGTTTGGTAGCCTTCATAATCATGGCCATTGGGCGGTCAATAAAAACAATTAAACACGAGGGATTAGCGACCTTTTTATTTGGTCTTTGGTCTCTATATCCTTATCCTTTTGACGAGGATTGATACGTGCATAGACTTAGAACTTAAAAGCACGGTTCTCCGCAACTTAGTTTTGTTAAATTGATTTTTTTTAAAATTAAACTAAAAATAAGTGTATTGAAATATAGTATTAATATGAGTAAACTAAATTTTATCAAATTTAATTTTTATTGAACTGAACTGCATTGAAATACAGATATATTCGTGAGAATATAAATTTATTCTATTATTTTCAACTTGTATGCATTTTAATTCAATTTTTTTCTATTCAGTTCGTTCCTTTCAATAAATTATGAACCAATGTTATTTAGATTTTGTTCTTTTCGAACGATTTTTATTAATCTGGACTTAACTAAAATGAACTAAAATTTAACATTGTAAAAAATAGAAATAATATGTTGAAACTAAGACAAATAACATAAATTTAATACTTATTGAATTGAAATGCAGATAAAATGAAAAACAAAAATAAGACCTTAATTTAGTTTCGGTATTACCGTATTACTATATTATTACATTTTCTTAGCATGTTTACTTTTAGAGTAAAGTGCTAAAATGACCTTACATCTTGATTGAAAGTACAAATATAACCTTGCAATTTGAGAAAGTGACAATATAACCTTGGACTAGACTGACTTTTTAGTCAACAACCATTTGGCCGAAAATGGGTGAAATGATGATTTTGCCCTTAATTAAAAAAAACACGAAAATAACAAATGCCCTGTTTTTTTTCCTTTCCCAGCCCTCATTTATTTCTTTCTTTCCTTTTTTATTTCTTTCTCATTTCTTTCGTCTTCCTTACCTCCGCTGCCGCCGAGGAGGTGGTGGTGTGCTCTCTCCTCCACCGGAAACTCGTTGGTCTAGCGGTGGTGTGTTCAACACATCACCGATTGCTTTCAGCGCTATGGTGGTGCCTTCAACTCATCGGTCTCGAGAGTGGCGCAAGTTGGGGAGGGATTTGAAGAAGGCATCAGGTAGGTGGAGAAGATGGCGGTTACAGGTTTAGGTTGTGATTTGGAACGGGTGGCTGGTAGTTGGATGAAGAGGCGGCGATGACGGAGTTTAGGGTTAGGGTGGTGGAGGCGGCGGGGGAGGGGCTAGGGTAAGACTAGGGCGTAGGTGGGGCTAGGGATGGAACTGAGGACATTGAGAGGGGTGGTAGCGAGGGACCACGGTTTCGCGGCGGCGGGGTCATCGAGGGACTAGATTGATGGCGGGGAGGGCGAAAGGAGAAAACCTGATTTGAGCAGAGGCGGCGAATAAAACCTTATTTTATTGGTGGAGGGGCGTGTAGTGGTGGTGGATGTGACAGGTGGTGGCGGTTGGGGGTGTGTGGTGATGGTGGTTGTGATGTGTGGTGGTGGTGGCTGTGACGAGTGGTGGTGGTGCTAGGGGCAGGTGGGGTGACTGGGGTGGGTGGTGGTGATTGGGAGAGTGGTGGCTGGCGTTTGCGAAGGTTTCTGGCGGCGTCGATGGTGGTTTCCGCAGACAACGGCGGTGGTTTTTGGTGGTGACAGTGGTTTCCATTGGTGGCGGTGGTTCCTGGTGACGCAAGGCGGTGGCAGCAAGGCGGCATCAACATTAGATTTTTTTTAAGAAGAAAGATAGGTTTAGGAAAAACAGTATTTTTGTCATTTCATTTTTGTCTTGCCTGAATTTGATTATTCAAAGTCAGAAATAATTATTTTGGGTATATCAGCACTAATTTTTCGAAAGTTATTTTTAGATTGACACATACAATAATTAGTTAGTGTTATATTAACATTTTTTGAGATTGCACATTAGCTAATTAAATTACTTTCAGATTATGAGGAAAAACACTGTATTATATTTGTAAATCGAACTAAACGCGGTGTCCATTACTGAGAAAAGGTCAATAAAGGGATAACAAAGTGAAGAGACCTTAGATCAACGACCGACTAAAAAGTGAGGACAATCCAACTAGAAGAAGAAGAAGATAATAAAAAATATTGTGTACACTTGTATTTTTCCTAGAGTACATTAAGTTGATAGGTAAAAGATACAAGAATGAAACTCTGGTTATGTTTTGTGAATTTTGCCTTCATTCAGTGGTTAATCCACAATTTTTTTAATAGAGATGTTCAATATTCTAATTACACCCCTATTTAGGATTGTCCTTAAAAATTTGTGAATAATAGAATAATTTTTTTGGGGGGCTTGCCCTAAGTCGTGGAACCGTGTCAATGGTTCACACTGCGGTTTCTCAGCCTGCAGATGATCCATGAAGGCGCGATTGTGGTGCTTTCGATTTCCTTGCATGTAAAATGGATCGAACTGGATCGGAATATGAAGATCGGAACTAGACATATGAATATCCGGTCCGCTCTTCGGTCCAAGATTTTTTAGGATTCCGAGTTCTGGTCCGGTCCGTTAAGTGACCGGATTTTTCTGTTCCAGACCGGATGGACCGGTAACTTACTCTTATGTATATATTTTTATGTATTTATGATTTAACTTTATATACTAGTTTAGATTCATTTTCTATAGGTTAGTATGTTTCATATTTTGAGGTAAAATTTTTTCAATAACTTCCAGTTTACTATCTTTTAAAGAAAAAATAATTACATTTTTTTAACACCAAATACGTTTTGTAAAAGAATAAAGTTTACTAAAATCCGTTCCAACCGGTTCGTACCGGTCCGAAATCAAAATAATTTGGTCCAGTCCGGTTTTGGACCGACGAACACCCATAGTTGCAGGTGATCCATGAAGGTGCAATTGTGATGGTTTCGGTTTCATGTTTGTTTAAAGGATTCATTGGATTTCAACAGATTCAAATGGTGGAGTTTCCTAAATTAGTCTTATCTTTAAAGTAAGATGTTTATAAGTAATTTAGTTGATTGTATTTATTCTTTTAACAAAAAAATCTAGCTATGTTTTTCTAATGTGATTATATTTAAAGTTAGTTGCTTCCATGTTTTTCTAATTTGATTATATTTAAAGTTAGTTTTAGTTTGTTATTGTAGCTGCATGATAGAATAATAAACGGTTGAGTGCGAAAAAACTAATGTTATTATATTATGTTTCATGTGAATCTGCACACTTATTATTTGTTAATTAAATTCTCAAATTTTGATCACATTTCTTAAAGATATATGAATAATAATATTATTGTATGTGATATTGTTAGATTCGTCGAAACATGTAGTTTCTAAACATTATTTTTTACGTGTCGTTATTAACTTATTTTTTGTATGTGCATATATTTACAATTAAACACGTGTCTTGGAGACCGTGAAAAATATTCAGTGCCCATTTCCCTGAGACGGAGGGAGTACGTTGATTTTAATGTTATGAATATATAATGAATTTCTTAACAACTTTTCAGATTATGAAAAACATAGTAGGAGCTTTAATTAATCAGTGTGTGTTTTGATGGGTGGTCAAATTAAACGAAGTGAAAAAGATAAGAGGAAACGTCGTCGTTACAGGATGGTTGGATGAGGCAATGTTGGACACGGCACGAGTCGGTCGGACCACTTAATCGAACACCAATTTGTGGCCGTGTGTTGAACGTGTAATTCTCCCTTAATTTCATCCTCGCTATAATCCACTATCTCATATTTCGATTTAAACAACGAGAAAGAAAAAAGGAAAAGAAGAAATTTAATGAGTAAGATTTTTTTAAAATTTCCAATGATTTTAATCCTTAGTTCAATTATTTTACAATATAGTCTAACTTACTTAAATTTTGTTTTTTTAAAAAATACTCATTCCAAGATGTTGGGAAAAACACTCAGCGGCGATTACAGTGAGTGAAATTGACATCCAACTTGACTAGTCTCTAGCAATAACCAATATATTGCAAGTATATTTAAATTACATGTCGAATAGACTGATTGTTTGTACTATTACAAATTAGAGATTCAATAAATAATTGTACATCACCCTCGGGGATATTAACTTGCTTCAGCAACAATAGTGACCACTTGGCGAAGAGGAGCGTATCAGCATCAATATCACTACGCCAAACAGGAATTTGCAACAGTTGTAACACCACTTGATCTTGATCCAAAACACGATCTATATTGTCCAAATTGTAAACACATTGAAAACACAGATCGAGAATGAAACACATAATTGAGAAACACAAACGAATTCACGAACACACGATCTGTAAAACTAGATCGGAAAAAATACATCGACATGAACAATTAAATTAAATGATCATCGTGGATACACGAATCTAATATATCAGATCAAAAGGCAATACTAATGTATGGAAACAGATCTATACTTATTCAATAACATAAACATTAAAAGTATATCAATTGAAAAACCTACACTTTTCCCATCTCCGTATTATCATGGGGAGATGGGGAAAAGAAGATGGGAGAAAAAAAACTTCAGCGGAAGAAAAGGCGTGGATCTGTGGCGGCTAAGTAAATGAAGGAAGTGCATTACTTAAATATTATTATTAGTATTATTCAGATAGTGAAACATGCCACTGAAAGACTCTACTGAGACAAAGAAAGGTTGTCAAGGACGTAGAGGAAGTAGGATCGACTGTTGGTCAAATTTATTATGAATCGTGCATGGACTGTTGTAGTTGGAGATGGCGGCACACCCGGGGTTTCCACATTTGAGATCCCTGGGGAAGAGGATCAAGTTGGCAGATATTCAATAGATTATTGCATCCCATTTAATTTATTTGATATTTATTTCAGATGATACGACGAACGAACAAAACTTTGAAAACTTTGAAACAGTTTTAGAAAGTTATGTAAGAGAAACAAAGAAATCAAATATGAAAGATTATATAAAGAACTAAAGGAATTGACAGGGCCTGCACAAGCGGTGGAGTATGTAGTTTAATTCGATGCAAAGCAAAGAACTTTACCAGGGTTTGACATGTCGCGAACCCTCTTGAAAGAGAAAGGTGCTTTCGGGAACGCGGACAAAGATGGTGCATGGCTGTCGTCAGATCGTGCTATAAGGTGTCGGGTTAAGTCCCACAACGAGTGCAACCCTCGTGTTTAGTTGTCATCGTTGAGTTTGGAACCCTGAACAGACTGTCTGTGATAAGTCGGAGGAAGGTGAGGATGACGTCAAGTCATCATGCCCCTTATGCCCTGGGCGACACACATGCTACAATGGCCGGGACAAAGGGTCACATCCCGTGAGGGTGAGCAAACCCCAAAAACATGTCCTCGGTTCGGATTGCAGGCTGCAACTATCCTGCATGAAGTTGGAATTGCTAGTAATCGCCGGCCAGCCATACGGCTGTATTAATTCAATTTAATTCAATTCAGACTAATTTGATGACATGACTGATATGATTCATCACCTCATAAGAGTGTGATTGGACCATAATTGGTGATACACTTGCGAGAACGGGCGGTGTCGGGGTTGGACTGAGGTCGATGATGGAGGAGGGAGTCAAGGGATGGTGACAGGGTTGGAGGCACAACAGACAATAGGGTTATGAGTGGTGATGGGGTTGGGGAGGTGGTGGCGGATGAAATCAGAAGCAGTATACATCCGTAGGAGAAGCGACGGTACTTGAGATGGAGGAGTTAGAGATGATAGATTATCGTTTCTATTTACACTGTGTTTTACATTTATTGCAGAATACAATATTTTATTTTACAGCGAAATGCCTTTAAAAAATCGCAAAACCCATGAAATTTTTAGTCTATACTTTATACACCGGAAACATCCGTTTTGTAGGTAGCATTGGTCGGTAGTCATTCACTTATTTTCGCTTCACAGCTTAAAAATAGCACAGACGTGTTCCCTTCTTTTTAATTTTTTTTTCTTATGATAATAAAGAAAACTGAGCCATGATCTATGCATATCTATATAAAGAAAAAAGAAAAAAAAAAGAAGATAAAGGGCTCTCCGCATGAAACCAAACGCTTCAAATATCTAAAATTGTGGATGAGAGAAACCAGCATGTGCTTACATAATTACATTATTCAATCCTAATTCTAATTTGGCTTGGAAGACAAAGTTAAGAAGTTGTTAAGACCATTAATAAGCTGTTGTTAGTGAAAAAATTAGTGGTAACAAGCTAATTAATTAGATTAAGGTAGTTGGATAATGGTCATTTTCAGAAATTAGATAACGACACACATCATAATACTACCGCCAAAGGCCAATCTCCCGAAAATCTGTTTAGGACCCCTGATAACGTTGTTTAATCCCTCAAACCACATCTGGTCACACACCAAATTTTTTTTTTTGTTTTTATAAATTACTTTACTTATAAATTAATGAGTTTGTCTCTTGAAATACGATTAATGAATCAAGGTTTAAACTGCAATAGAAGAAATTAAGATGAAATTTTTGGGTTGTATTAATCGGGTTATCTACTACATGTTGCATAATAAAAAAATTATATTGCATTTAAAATATTTTACCTTTTTATTATTCTAATTAAACCCGTCTTTCCATAAAGTTATGGAAAGACGGTCTTTTCGAATACTTTTCCTAAATTGAATTATTTTTTATGTTTTTATAAATTGTTAAAATTTTGTTTATTTTTTTTAAAAGAAGGTATTTGTTTCTCTTTACTATAAAATATTTTTATCTATAAATATAACTCTGGGCAAATACAACCGTACTCTCTTCATCCAATTGTTCACTTCTCATTTTCATTTAGTCTTTGATTTTTTTATAAAAAAATTTATAAGACCTAATTAATATATAAATGATAATATTATTAAATAACATGATTTCACGAGTATTTTTAATATGTTATTTTTTACATGCCATATTATACCTGACTAAAATTAATTATTAAAGATCAACATGTGTTCATATTCTCTGCAACTTATCTTTTAATAGATTAATTTAAATAAAATAATAAATATATCTAAAAATATAAGTATATAACTGAAATAAGTTAATCTATATTAAATTAAATTTTAAATTGAACTAAAATGTAAATAAATTTAAGAAAAAAGTGCATATATAACCATATATAATTTACATAAGTGTAAGTGCAGCCTTCTAATAATTGGAAGTGTCAATATAACCCTACATAATAAGTGAAAGTGCAAATATAACTCTTTCAGATAACTTTTAGCCTGAATTTCATGAAAATACATTTTTTACCTTCTAATTTTTTTATATAAAAAAGGAAATGACGTTATTGCCCTAGCATTATTAATACCCAAATATTTTTGTCGGGACACCTCCGGACTATTGATGCACCACTGCCATAACAGGTAGGGTTATATTAGCACATTATGAAAACTAATAGGGTTAAATAAGCACATTCCTAACACTTATATGGTTATATCAACACATTCATAAAAAATGTAGGATTATATCAGCATGTACTATATAAACAAAGTGTCATATTAGTACAAAATCAACGTCAACCGCACGCAACTGTCATTTTAACCTCTTCTGTCGGCTGTCGACGTTCTAGAGTGTGAATCTAGCGGCAAAGAAAGAGTTTTGGCGAGGTCAACGCACTGAACGCTAAAGTGGAGGTTCGGGAACCTTTCAAAAATGGTATTTTCATCCGAAGTTTCCATTAACTCACTAGATTTATGCGATATTGTGTTTGATTCTATGATTTTCTTTTGTTTCTCATCACATGAATAGATATATGCAGTATATATGGCATATAATATAAGGTTTTTGATGATGTTTTGTTTATTTTGTTGAGTTTAGTCTGGATTAATGATTGGATGACCTTTGGTGTTGTGTGTATAGTTGTTATTTTGTTCAGTTCTTCGACCTACGGTTTTAATGTTGATGGGTCTTGTTTTTATAATAGCTGTTGATATAACCCTACACTTTTTTACGAAAGTGTTGATATAATCTTATAAATTATAGGAATATGCTGATATAACCTGATTCGTTTACATAATGTGCTGTTATAATCTCACATGGTCTGGCAGCGAGTAAGGGTATAATTGTCCACCCAAATTCAATTTTTGTTCATATGGCATTTTAATCTTTTTTGGGGGTGTCAACGCCGAATTTCTCAACAGATGTTTATATTTGCATTTCTCAACAGAGGTTTATATTTGCATTTTCATCAACTTGTTAGGTTTATTTTTATAGTTTTATTTTTCTAAGAGTTATATTTACACTTACTCAAATATATGGTTATATTTGTATATAATAACGTGAACTAAATGATGAGGTACGTACAAAAGGTGAAAGGTTAAAAATAAAAGAATAAAATGCTTAAATGACCTTCGCTTGTTTGGAAAAATGCAAATATAATTCTCAATTTTTTAAAAGTGCATATATACTCATGGTCGGCCAAAATATGTAATTTATACCCGAGTAACCATTTTTTCCCTCCTAATTTAATATGGGTATAAGTGCTCGCTTATATGATTTTGGGTACAACTACACTTTCAAAAAATTTGGGTTGTATTTGCACATAACAAAAAAACAAAGTGTTACATAAACACTTTGTTCAAAATAAATATAAATCGGGAAAGTTGTGATTAATGAAACGGCATCGTCCACATATCCTTCTCTTTCTTTAATATGGTCATTAATTAATCATCACTATTTTATTTATATCTTTTGGAACAAATGAGGATTAAAAAGGCGGGGTTTTCTGGGTTGGAAATAAATACAACTTTTGTAATTAAGGGGGAGGCGCCTAATAATACAAAAGACGTAATCACATCATCGGGTCAATTTTTTTATTAGTCAGATCTAATTATAACTTATTGGCTGGTTTTTTATGTACTATTAATTTATCCTTGAACCCACAAATAATACTCCTTCCGTTTCATTGGAAGTGATACACATTTCGTTTTTGGTTATTTTCTGGATTTGACACACTTTCTTTTTATAGCAAAATTCTTTCAATTTCATCCACTCATTCTACTTTTCTCTTTTAAATTCAATTTCATCCACTTATTTTATTCACCTGAATCCAAGTACCTAAAATTATGATGTCACATCCAACGAAACAGAAATGGTACTTCAATAGTCCAATATAGCTTCCTACTAGTTATTTAGTTAATGAATTATACAGAATGGGATAAGTTGACAATTAAGTTTTGTAATTTATTCGAAGAAGAAATAATATAAGGCACGTTTGAAAACATATTATATAATTCTTATTTTCCCCACTTTACCATTTTTTTCTTGAATCAAAATGAGTGAAATAAATAAGAACGACAAGGGTAGGCGTGGTGATTATATGCAATGTGATGGTAGACAAGAAAGCTTAGAGTTTAGTGGCTAGACGCCTAAACCCTATCCCCAATGCCTAGGCTTTTCTCCTGTTCAATCGATTCCATTCATACTTTTTATTTTCGTCTGTTCAAACTAAAATTTATAATCAAAATATAACTTATTTAGTTTAATTTATTTTTTTACCATATTAATATACATAATTAAATATTTAAGGAAAAAATTATAATATCCTTATGCTGGAACGGATGAGTAATATAAAGTTGACGAAATGATTGTTTAGAATCTAAGCACATTGTAGAGCATAAGCTATAATTTGCGCATTTTACAGAAAAAAAAATAAATGGTCATGCTACAATTATATTTCTATATTTACGATCTCTATATTTCCATATTTACAATTATATTTCTATAAAATGGGCGCCGCCAAAAGATTGGAAAAAAACATTAATAGTAGTAGTAGTAGCAGTACATCTCAGAACAACTGTGTCACGTGATTGGAGTAGTAAGGAATTTTTCCTGTGTCAACTGCAACTACTTTTCTATATTTGCGATTATTCTCACAATTTTCAACTACTTTTAATTAATGTCCAAAACGCTGCTTGCAAAAAGGAAGGAAAAGTTCATCTTTTTGTTCACATCAATTAAAAAGCACAGTGCTTGTAATAAATCGTGAAATAAGCTCAAAGGTACTGTATTGTTTTCATACCACGTAAAACATACTATTCTTTTGTTGTTTATATATTATATACTAGTAATAGGTATTGGTAAGAACTTGTCACGTGATATTTTACAAATGAGGAGAAGGTCTCCTCATAATGGTCTTTTTAACATATGGAGTGATTAAAGTATTTATATATTTTTTATTTTATAAATGGCACTTTAAAGTTTAAATACTCTATTTTTAAAATTTAAATATTTATATAATATTTCTCGTTACATATTAAACTTATGGAAAAGTTTTGGAAAACACTGTCTTTCCATAGGCATCTATGGAAAGACATGGTTGAATTAAAATTATAGAAATGTAAAAGATTTTAGTTGCAATCTTAAAATTTTATTATGTAACGTGCAATAGGTATAAATTTATGACCCGACTAATGCAACCCGAAATTTTTATCTTGATTTCTTCTCATTCTCAGTTTAAAATTTGATATTTTCATAACTTATGGAATAATATTCTTTCAAAAGACGGTCTCTTAACTTATAATGTATAATATTAAACTAAATTATACAATGTTTAAGTTAAAAAAAGGTGTCGTGATTGCTTCATAAATTTAGGAGATACCGTTTTTTCTAGAACTTGTCCAGACTCAAATCATGTTCTTTTTGTCTGATGTGAGTTGATCGAGATTGAACTGAATTAAAACTAAGAAAATTAAAAATAATAGCAAATAAATTAAATTAAGCAAAATAAGCAGATTTTTGGTAAAGTGGAGTTGAGTTGAGTTGAGAAAAATAGATTTAACAAGCACAATTTCAATATGCACACTTTGACTTTCGTCAATTGACTTGAATCATGTTTGATTCTTTATATTTTTCATTAAACATAATTGAAATTTGTGTAAGGCTGATATTTCAAAAATACATATTATAAGGAATCTTACATTCTACCAGCTAATACTATTTATACTTTAGACCAATTCAACTTTGCGATTGAAGTTAAAAGTTTTGATTAAATAAGTAGTTAAATTGTAAATTGAAATGGGACGGAGAGAGTATTATTATTATTATTAATATTTAATAAATATCAATGTGTACATTAATATTTTTCTCTCATATTTCAATCACTCAATAATTTCAGAAAATTTAAGAAGAAAAATGCAGTTGACATTTTTTTCCTTCATGTTCTTGTTTGTTAGCTGGCCATTTGCAAGGGATTTCAAACGAGGATAGCAAATGGAGGGATGTGGAACTCAAGAAGCGTTTGGCTTGGGCCGAATTTGACCACGACTTCAACCCACGAGAATCACCTTTCCTAAACAAAACGTTTTCACTTTGTATGTTTGCGACCTTTTTTTTTTTTTTTTTTTGGCTTTTCTTGGG
>JAULKM010000013.1:3306271-3318476 GCA_032355605.1 Rubia tinctorum
ATGAGTGGATGAAATTGATGGAATCTTGTCAAAAATGAAAATAGGGTCAAATAAAAGAAAACATCCATTTATATTAAGTGTGTCACAAATAGAAAAAACAGAAAGAGTATTTAACAAACATCGCCATTTCAAGATTGGCGCTTTCACTTTCGTTAGCTAATTTTGAAGAAAAAAAAGTTTTGATTCTTAATATATTTTATTAATGATAATTAAAACTTGTAAAATATTATAACGAATCTAACAAATTATCACGTAGTAGTATTTATACTTATAAATCAATTTAATTTTATGATCAAAGTACTGATTGAATAGTATCAAATTAATGGAGTTCTGAATAACTACAGATCAATCTAACAAGACATCAGAGCAATGAGGTTTTGATTAATTGGATAGTTAAATTGTAATTTGAAATGCGAGTATATTTTTTCACGACATTCTCTATTTAATAAATACCCATGCCATATCATACAGTACATAAATATTTTTCTCTTCTCATATTTCAGACTTTTCAGTCACTTGATGATTTCTGAAGATTTAAGAGGAAAAAACACAGTTGACTTTTTTTAGTCGTTCTTGTCGTCAGCTGGCCATTTGCAAGGATTTCAAACGAGGATAGCAAATGGTGGGATGTGGAACTCAAGAAGCGTTTGGCTTGGGCCGATTTTGACCACGACTTCAACCCACGAGAATGACCTTTCCTAAACAAAACGTTTTCACTTTGTATGTATGCCACCTCATTTTTCGCCTTTTATGGGGGTTGTTAAAAGACGCAAAAGATTAATATTGCCTCCTTCTGTTCTTCTTCCTTTTTCTCTGTTCACACATTTGAGGGGAAAAAAAGTAAAATATGAAAATACATAAAGAAAAAGGTCACGTTCCATGTTAAAAATTATGAAAGTTGATATTTTGATGTACACGTTACGACGAATCTAATGCTACCCCTGTTTCGTTGGATGTGGCACCATAGTATTAGCTGTTCGGATTTAGGTGAATAAAATGTGTTGATGAAATTGAATCTAGAATGGAAAATGTAAAATGAGTGGATGAAATTGAAAGAATATTATCATAAAATGAAAGCGTGCCAAATTTACAAAAAAAAGAAAAGAAAAGAAGAAGTGTGCTACAACCAATGAAACAGAGGGAGCCGCATAATCGATTTTAATAAAATAAATAATATAGTTGTAACTTACACTGGGAGAGAAGTAAACATCAAATTTTAAATGTCACCATTTTTTTAATTACGACATTGAAGAATCATTTTTTTTTTTTATCATTGAGACATTTAAAAATAATGTAGATGACATTTAGTATGGAATGGAGGAAATACTTATTAACTAACATTATTAACAAACACATAACATAAAATATACTTCCAACAAAAACGGCTGACACATAATGTGTTGCATACCACACCAGCTACTAAATATAGTCATTTTATAATTTATCACTGTTATATTTTATTTTGAAAATATATTTCCGTTCCATTATAATCAATATATGATCGGAGACAAATGAATAAAATGAATTTCATTGTTTCATCCTTCATTTTAAATTGTGAGTTTAAATATTTTAAATTGTGAGTTGAAGTAGTTAGAGTCTTTTACAGATAAAAATAAAAATTCAGGAAACGCTCAACATCAATTACATGAGTAAAATTGACACTAAATCTAAATAGTCTCTAGCAATAATCAACACATTGCAAGGATATCTGAATTACATGTCAATCAGACTGATTGTCTGTACTATTACAAATTAATTCGAGATCCAATAAAATTATAAGAGTAATGAAACTTCATAGTGAAACATTAAAGTGAATGATATGTTATTAATGAAAAGACAAAATCACTAATCACATTATTTAAAAGGGTGCAACTGACAATGGATAGATTAATCTTTTCTCTAATGCAACATTATTTACTATTGCATTTCACTATAAAGTTTCACTGAGAATATATCATTACTCAAATTATAATATCGCCATTGCGATTAATCTGCTTTTCACGAATATCATGACCACTTGGTGTAGAGAAACATATCACACATTAGTACCACTATGCAAAAAAGTATTTTTTTAATAATTTTTTTAATAACTGTAACACTTCTAGTGTTAGATCCAAAGCACGATTTGTGTTGGTCAAACTGTAAGCATCTTGGAAAACACAAATTCGACACATCCAAATCAATGGAAAATTAATGATAAACATAGTGAAAGTACATGGTGAAAGTACATAGTGATTGATGTGACATTAATGAAAACACAAACATATGTCGGGTTACTTGCGCATTTTAAGGGAGGTGATTAATGATTTAGTATTTTCTCTAGTTCAACATCATTCACTATCCTATACACTATGAAATTTTCACCCTCCCTATGGAAACCCTTGTATAAAATTACAAACACATGACGCGTACAATCCGATTGAGAACAATACATCGACGCAAATAACCAAATCAAGTTACTATCAGGAAAACAAAGATCTAATTGATCAACTCGGCGAAAAAAAACTAATGTATTGAGACAATTTTCACACTCATTCAATAACATAAATTTTCAAAAAGCATGAAAAAATTCAAATCATTTTCTCATCTTTCCAAAACATGAAAAAAACTAAAGTTTTGAGAGAGGGCTTAGTTTAATTTAATCTAGATTAGATGAAAAGAATATTACCAGTTAGCACTCAAAATAAAATAAAATTGTGTATTAAATACATTTTACCCAAAACAGTCGTTTTCCTTATTTTTATGTACGGAGGAACATTTCCATACCTTTTTAAACCCTTCTTTCAAATGAATTATTTATAGTATTTTTTCTTTTACAGTTTTTTATTGTTTACTTTTATTTTCTTCATTTAAAAATTTGGAATGTGTAGATTTTTATCTTGTATTGTACTCCTCAAAATTTATCTTGTGTGGTACACCTCAAACTTTGAATAACATTAATTATCATCAATTCCAAACAAACAGTACTCCCTCCGTTTCACTGGAATTGGCATGGTAAGCTTAATTGCTTGGATTTAGGTAAATGAAATGTGTGGATGAAATTGACTTTAGAAAGAGAAAAGTAGAATGAGTGGATGAAATTGAAGGACTTTTGCCATAAAAGGAAAGCGTGTCAAATTCAAAAAAAACAATCAAAAAAGGAAAGTGTGTCACTTCCAATTAAACGGATGGAGTATATGTTGTAATGTTCAATTTATGATACATTTATAGGCTCAAAAATTTAAGTACGTTGACTAAATCATAAATTGCATTTTTCTTTGATCCCATATTATATAACGTATAGAATAAAATTCACCACCTTCCTTGTGGTCTGGATATTGCATAACAACCAGTTAATTAAGCATTGATTTTCTCTAACTACCCTTCGAAGTTCAATTTGATTCCACATTCCTTTTGAAGAAACAATTCTACGGATCTATATCATTCTGTTTTTTTTAAAAATAGAAATAAATTTTGCATGTCTAATAATTTTGTAATCATGAATCAGTATATACTTCATAAATCTTTTAATAGTTCAGAATTTATTTTCATATAATTTTAGCTCTTTTTAAAACTAATTTTAAAATAAGCACATCTCGTATTTCTTTTCAGTCTAATTCAATTCAAAATTTTAAACTAACATTGTGGATTTAGATTTTTTTCTCTCTAGTATATTATTCTTATTTTAAAATATTTTTAATTTTGGTTCCATTTCAAATCAACTCAAAAAATATTAGCCTTAATGTATATACAAAAAGTATTATGTTTATTCTTATTTTAAAATATTTTTAATTTTGGTTCCATTTAAAATCAACTCAAAAAGTATTCGCCTTAATGTATACACAAAAAGTATTATGTTTTACATGCAATTCTACATATCACATGAAACTGTAAATACATCCAAACCAATCATATAAATAAAATGGACGGACTCAAGAGTACGTTTCTAGTTTTTCCATAGGTCAAAATGGTAAATTAAAAGAAATTAAAATAAAAAATCTGAATTGCATTGATCAGATCATAAACTTATGAGTACTGCACGTTGCATAATAAATTTTTAATATTGCAACTAAAATCTTTTACCTTTATATTATTCTAATCAAACCCGCATTTCCATAAACCTATGAAAAGATGGTCTTTCCCAACGGTTTTCAAATTTACTTTTTAAATATTACTGTTACAAAAGACTACCAATGCTATCCCCAGTCCATGTTTAAAAAAAAGGAAGAATCATGCCCTTTAAGCACAAGATTTTCATCATATCAATTAAGGGACTAGTAACAGAGACAATTTTCATCACATCAATTAAGATTTTTTCCCAACGTGGACGCAGTTTAACTGCTTGGTAATTCCACTTTGCATTAACAACAAAAGTAAAACCAAAAGAGGAGAGAAAGTGAGGAGGGAGAAAACACACAGTGAGTGTGTGAGGGGAGAGAGGGAGAGGGAGAGAGGGATAAAGGGTGAGGGGTCCTCAGCAAGGAGTCCCAAAGCGCAAGATTATGCCTTAAAGCCTGTCTTGATTAACCATTTTCCGCACTCTCTCTATACGAAAAATAAAAGGCCAACCCAGAACGCCAAGAACACATAATAATCCACACTTATATCATCCTTTTGTGTTTTCACACTCCAATTCTTTGTATATTTATATATATAGTAGAAAGAGAGAGATAGAGGGGGAATAATAATAAGAGGGCTGCTTTTGTATCTGTATCTCCAATCTCCCACTCATTCATTCACATAAAATTCTTCTTCTGCTGCTTATCCAATCCGTAAGTCTCCTTTTACTGTTCCTGCTGTTTTACTGCTGCCTTTTTTACCCCCGGTTTTGATTGTTAGATCTAATTGTAATGCCAGATTAAGATTATCCTGATTGCTTGTTTTTGTCTGATCTGAATATTTGGAGATCTGGGGTGGTCATTTTATTGCTTGTTTGATTAAAAGACTTGATTTTGATGTGGTTTTGGACTCTGGGGTGTTCATTTCCTTGTTGTTTGATTAAAAGACTTGATTTTGTGCGGTTTTGGATTCTGGGTCATTCTAATTATGTGTGGATTATAGTTCTCGTTTTCAAAGATTGGATTTTGTTGATGCTTATATGTACTTGGATCGTCAGCTTGTTGATTGAGAGATTGATCACTATGGTAGTTTTTCTGTGTGTGTTTTTTGTTTCTGTTTTTTTGATGAAAATACTGCGGGAAATTTGGGGGATTTTGCTGATTTTATGCAGTTGATCCGGCAGGTTTTTTTCAGTGGCAATAAAGGGTCAGAAAAAGCAATAAGTTTGTCAGCCACTATTGGATTGATCCAGGAAGGTATGTTGGAGGACAGGTCTTGTATGGTTTCTTCCAGGGACTATCCAAGAACATGTGATCTCGAATCAGGCTGGGCCTGCATGAGTTACATGCTGGAAAAGATCGAGGTAAAACACGGGAAGCGGAAATCTGACGGAGAAGAAGAAGACGACGAAGCAAGTAGGAGAAAGGTTTCCAAGCACATGGAAGTTTCTCTGTCCCCGACTGATCAGTCTGGCGGGCAGCGTCAGGCTGCAAAAAATAATTCAGATACAAGCTCGCTCATTTCTGCCATTGGCCCAGACAACTCTATTAACTGCCTGCTGCATACTTCAAGGTCAGACTATGGGGCAATTGCGTCGTTGAACAGGAATTTTCGCTCCTTGGTAAGGTCTGGTGAGCTGTATAAATTGAGGCGGAAGTATGGTGTAGTTGAGCACTGGGTTTATATTTCATGCCAACTGCTTGAGTGGGCAGCGTTTGATCCAATTAGGCGCCGTTGGATGCAACTGCCTACTATGAATCCTAACGAGTGTTTCGTGTTCTCTGATAAAGAATCGCTTGCTGTTGGTACTGAGCTGCTTGTTTTTGGAAAGGAAGTGATGGCTCACGTCATCTACTGCTACAGCTTGTTGACAAACACGTGGACTTCAGGGATGAGCATGAATGCTCCGAGATGTTTGTTTGGGTCTGCTAGTCTTGGCGAGATAGCAATTTTGGCAGGCGGCTGTGATTCCCAGGGGAACATCCTTAGTTCTGCTGAGATGTATAATTCGGAACTGGGAACTTGGAGTGTGCTTCCGAGTATGAAGAAGCCGCGGAAAATGTGTTCGGGGGTGTTCATGGATGGAAAGTTTTTCGTTATTGGAGGAATTGGGGGAGCTGACTCAAAGCTTCTGACTTGTGGTGAGGTTTATGATTTGGATAAAAAGACTTGGACGGAAATTGAGAATATGTCCCCTGTTCGTGCTCCTCGGGATGCTGAGACTCCTGTTACCTCAGAAGCACCTCCACTTGTTGCAGTTGTGAATAATGAACTGTATGCTGCCGATTATGCTGATGTCGCTGTGAAAAAATACGATAAACAGAATAAGACATGGCAGCGAGTCGGCAATTTGCCTGAGCGAGCTGATTCTATGAACGGTTGGGGGCTGGCGTTCAGGGCATGTGGTGACAAGCTTATTGTAATTGGTGGACCGAGGACTATGTGCGGTGAAGGCTTTATCGAAGTGAATTCATGGGTCCCGAGCGAGAGTCCACAACCGCAGTGGAACTTGCTTGGGCAAAAGCAAATTGGGAATTTTGTCTATAACTGTGCTGTAATGGGATGCTGAATAATTGGAACGTCTAACGAATACAAGATTGGTTAAATGGGCTGAAGTTCTTGCTAATGCTGGCGGGTAATTGATTCCCGACTTTTTTTTAATCTTATTTTTCCTATTCCAAGTGGGGGGGAGGAAGGATAGGGAGGATTAGCAGATTCTACTCAAGATTCAACAGAATGGTTTCTTTAGTCTTCTTGAGTACATTTTTTTATTATAAAGTTTCTATCTATAATTTTCTTCCGTTGGAATTGTTTTCCGGTTTCCCCCATTTTTATTAACACAGGAAAAGAGATAGTTTTTAATAACTTCAACAACGGAACGATACATTGGGTAGGGTTTTATTTCTTTAGCGGTTGCAGGAGCTTTTCGAAAGAATGAACAACTGTTGGCTGATTTTGTGGTCCTTTTATTTTCTTGTGACTGTCTTCAAGAAGGGGGAAGAGAATAAGGGATGCTAGGTTGTTATGTACGTATAGCATTACATTTATTGTGGAATTGATGCGCTGCTTAGCTGAGCGTTTCGCTCTTTGTATCTCTTCCATATTTTGTTTATTTCTGGTGAACAGCTCAACATCGTCGTGGAAATTTAGGTTCATACTTTTCTTTTCCTTACTTTTCTCAGTGTAGTATGGTCGATTGGTCATTGATTCTTATGGCAATCAAAGCTCACTGTTTCATTGCACTCCTTTTGTTATTCTTCCTATTCTGTCCTGTTTCATACTACTTTACCACATAGGATTTTGAAGGTTTCAGAAATTATTGGATTATAGCGAATGATTGTGGGAGTTAGACTTTGTAGTTCATGCTCCTTTCTCCCCGATGGCTGTGTGTCTGACCTGCTGTTGATCTTTAAGGTTTGGTGCTTGCATATTAGATAAGTTGTTTTAAATTTTTTCTTGAAGTCCCGGATGCATCTCACGTCACATTGTGTTAGTTTGAACTGATTGGAATCTCCCGAAAACAGGAAGCATTGGTTGGTGTTCGGGGGATGCTCTCCCTTTTGTTGAGATGAAACTGTGCTGTGCTAGGTTAGCCATGTTTGCTCAGTGTTAGTTTCCCTGCATTTACGTTGTTGAAGACTGGGTTAGGGTTTAGTCGCCCAAGAGGCAAATATGAACCGAATCGGGAAAAAAGATCGGTGACATAGAGGAAACTTGTACGAGGAACGAGGCTTTGTTTCGATTATGTTTGTCACAACATGAGACTTCTTGTTTAATACTATGTGTTTTTGTTGTATGGCATTTGCAAAAAGATGGAGGTTTTAGATCAAAAGCATGATGATGAATTTGAGAAAATGGGGTTTATGATTGGAGAGATGACCGGATGACGCGTAGTCGTGTTTGGCATATTTTACCATTAGTTTTTGGTATACCTTTTGTGTCTCCTGACAGATTCCTTCATCACCATCATATTCTTAAAAGTAATCGTCCATTATCTCTCTTTATCTGTTGCCCTAAACAAACATTTTTCAGGCTCCAAAGGGCCTTGTTTTTCTAGTTTCTGAGGTCGCAGCCCTCGTGTTTATGTCCATACTCTTTACCTTTACAATGGACACAACAGCCACAATCCTAGCTTTTATAGAACCGAAGGGTACAATCGCTGCGAGGCGTTTGGATGGCGATGATCACGAGTGAGACAGCGTTTGGAAGTCGATGATCACTGCAAGGCATTGTTTGGATGGCGATAATAATTATCACTGTTTGATGCAAGACAGTGTCTGGAAGCCGATGACCACGATCATCGTTCATTGCGAGACAATGTCTGAAAGCCGATGATTGTGGTCCCCCTTGAACTACCCTGGTCTCACGGGTGAATCGAAAATTGGATCTACATTAGATCTCACCTGAACAGCATAAGTTCAAATCTATTTATCCACCCACTTCCTCTTATGAATTGAGTGAATTTGACGCGGAAATTCTTCCACTGGCAAGTGGTCGTGTTTTTCCACAGGATTTATCGTTATGCATCTCGGCATTTTCACTTCAAATATCTCCGTTTACTGCGAGACATTGTTTGGAAGCCGAAGATTATGATCATCGTTTCTGCACACAACATGTGCTATCGCAGTGACAAAGTTTGAAGCAGCGATGCGTGTGACGGTACAATGACCGATTGTTTTAAGGGCTCCAAACAATCGGTTCCACATGTTGTGAAACATTTTAAAAATCTTAGCCAGCTGATTTCTATTATTAGATTGGGCCCATTATTAGATTGGGCCGGAAATGTAATAGCAGATTTCTATTAGGCTAGTCCATTGGGTTTTAGACTTCACTTTCTGGCCCAGAAATGCATATACATATTCGTTTGCGACTTCACAATACTTCTTTTGACTCGAAATATACTCTTCACTTCCTTTTTTTACTTCCTCTTCTTTTCCGATTTACAATGTTTGATAAATAATGATTTATTCAGTAAAAATCTGCCATAATTTAAGAAATGTTTGATCATTAATTTTTTTTACAAAATTTATAGAACGATTGATTTACCTTTTGATTTAAATATTAGATCAAAAAAATATATTGCCAGTTTTAAAAATCATGTTTCTTATATTTTCACATTAAATCAATAAATTAAAAATTAGTTACATCAATAAATCAAGTGATTAAATTAGAATCAACAACATTTAAATAAAAATTATAATATCTAAACTAAGAAGTATAATAATTGCATTTTTAAATCGACTAACCATTAGAGATTATTTTGTAATTGATGTAACTAATGAGCTGATTTGATATTTATTTATATATATTGTGACGAGATTCCTATAACTTTTTAAAAAATAAAAAATGTATCTTCGTGTATAAATAATTATAATTTGACCCAAAGAATTATTGAAACAAGATTTTTTATGATTTATCTCATCGTTAATGGGTTTAATAAGAGACTCTCTCATAATAATTATTCCCTCCGTCCTAGTCTAAATTGTCCACTTGCTTTCTTGGTTCTTTTCTCTATTAAAGTTTGACCGCATATTTAAATATCTATATGAGCAACAATATTATCATATGTGATATCGTAATAAGTAGTTTTTAAATATTAACTTTCTATTTTCCGTCACTATATATAGGTGAATATATTAACGGTCAAATATATTTCTTGACTAACATGATAATGATTATTGCACAATTTAATTTGGGACGGAGAGAGTACATAACTTATACCAGACGGAGTGAAAAGAGGACATATTAACTGATAAAGGTGGAGATTTGAGTAAGAAGCCCATGATAGGACGATGATGGGGAAGAAAAGTAGAAGCCCATAAAGGATAAAAACGTGAGGTAATTCCCTCTCCTATGTTGCATTAACGTCAGCTCTTACGTTGGTATAAGGAAGGTAGAAATGGTTAAGAAATGGTGACAATAATCTCAATCCAAACGAAAGATCCATCTTCAACCATCCACCGCAACCCATCTTCATCATCTGGACATGCCCGTGCATGTTAGTGGTGACAAATGAGCGGTCGGGTCGAATACAAGTTGAATAATATGGATTGGTAAAAAAAATATTGGTATGACGCATTTTATGATGGGTAAAAAATGGGTCGGTCACAAATGAGTTGGTTGAGATCCGTTCAACCCGTAGGCAAAATAGTATTCAACACATGTGTCAAAATGGGTAAACCCGTGAGTTTCAATCAATATATGAACCCATATGGGTTTATATAACAACTCATATGGATAAAACTAGCGATTTCAACCCATATAGTGACCCATATGTGTGTATATAACAACCCATGTGTGTAAAACTGTGGGTTTCAACCCATATGGGTATACCCTCGGTGAACCCTCAAATCCAACCTGCCTAACCCATATTTTTCAAATACGCATTTAACACACTACTCATTTAACTCATTACTCATTTTACCCATACTCACCCGGGTTTAAAAATAGGTTACCCGTTTGACCCGTGTTTACGAGTCTGTTTTGCCACCCCTAGTGCCAATGATTTTTTCTTCTGGATGTCCTGTAGCTCCTGCCTTATTATATCATAAATGAATTGTTAAATTACGTCAGTTATTTGACTATTTTAAGTCTTGTAATGGTATTTGGACACAAATGTGAAGTACGGATTCGAGTATCTGACGGTTAATATTCTAACGAGAAAAGTGTTTGAATGACCCTACTTTTATGACATAAGTGTCAATATAATATAACCTCTTGGGTTTTAAAAAGTGTCAAAATGACCCTGAATTATTCATGAAAGTTCAAACTATCCAATCCGACAATTTTTTGCCTGAATTTGTAAAAAATGATCATTTTTCCCCTGTGGAAAAAAATGAAAAAGATATATCTATTATGCCTCTGCCATGTTCTTCTTCACCTAAACCCTAACTGATTTCTTCTTCCCATTCGCCCATTCTCTCCCTCCCATTTGTCGATTTCTTCTTCTCAAACATGCTCTCCCTCCCGTTCTCACCCCTCAAACATTCTCACTACCACCCAACTCCATCCACGACCTCACCATCGTTCTCCCTTCCAAATCCATTGCGGCGGAGGGATTGTGTTCTTCTAGAGAATCCCGATCTGGGTAAGTCAAGCGGCGGTGGTTGTGAGCTCTGTTGTGGCAGGTGGTGCGGCGGGATGAGTGGTGGTGGGGTTGGTTTTGGTGGAAAACTTTGATTTACACATCTCACATTTTGTTTTCTCTAGTTATTATTAAAGATAAAAAAAATTGAACAAATACATACATATACGTATTTCTTTTGTGGCGAAAAAGAAAAACACTCTTTATTATTTTTAAATGACATACGAATTTTAATGAGCCATATGAGTGAAGAAAATTGAGTTCAAAATCAAAAAATTAAAATAAAATACTAGAGTTAAAATAACCTCGTTAAAAATAAATGTGCAACATTCTTAAAAGGGCAAAATACAAAAATAATCCTATTATTTCACAAAAGTGTTAATACAACCCTGCAAAATTTGAAGTGCTATTGTAACCCTAACTTTTGCATCAGATGTGCCAATATAACCTTTTAACACTATTCTGCATTGACCGGTAGTTTTCCGGCGTTGACCAAATCAAAAAAAAAGACTAGAATAACTCTAATCTTAAAGCTAAAATTGTAAAGACAAAATTACTCTACATTCTTCTTCATCCTAATCATAAATGCTCCACCACCTCCGCTGTCGCCGCTCCGTCGCCACTCCACCGCCGTCGCCGCTCCACCGTCGCCGCCGCCGCTCCACCTACCCAAGCAACCCCCGTCCTCGCCACCACCCGCCCCAGCCTCCACTAGCCAACAACCCAACACCCTCTGTCTCAATACCGCGCCGCCCCTATCGCCGCCCACGTTGTCGAACCCATGAGGCCGTCGGCGATGAACTAAGCTCGGCGGAGATGTAGTTCGACGCTCTGGCGCGTCATCATTGATGTTCGCCCCTTTAGTACCATTCCCGCACTCTACCCACATTGTAGCCCTTGCCGGCGTGCTGAAGTCAGGCGTCGCCACTGAGACCAAGAGCCGTCAAACTACGGTGTGAACGCCGACTGATGTGGAACGTCGCAACGGTGGATGTGGTGGCGGAGGTAGAATCTGGCTTCACACCTCCATACCTCACCACTCCCGCCCGCCCCCGCACCACCTCCGGCCTCCCCCGCCCCACC
>JAULKM010000013.1:3318576-3331002 GCA_032355605.1 Rubia tinctorum
AGAATGGTTTCTTTAGTCTTCTTGAGTACATTTTTTTATATAAAGTTTCTATCTATAATTTTCTTTCCTTGGAATTGTTTTCCGGTTTCCCCCATTTTTATTAACACATGAAAAAAGAGAGTTTTTAATAACTTCAACAATGGAACGATACATCGGGTAGGGTTTTCTTTCTTTAGCGGTTGCAAGAGCTTTTCGAAAGAATGAACAACTGTTGGCTGATTTTTATTTTCTTGCGACCGTCTTCAAGAAGGGGGAAGAGAATAAGGGATGCTAGTTTGTTATTTTCGTATAGTATTACATTTATTGTGGAATTGATGCGCTGCTTAGCTGAGCGTTTCACTCTTTGCATCTCTTCCATTTTTTGTTTATTTCTGGTGAACAGCTCAACATCGTCGTGGAATTTAGGTTCATAGTTTTCTTTTCCTTAATTTTCTCAGTGTAGTATGGTTGATTGGTGATTGATTCATTAAGGCAATCAAAGCTCACTGTTTCATTGCACTTCTTTTGTCATTCTTCCTATTCTGTCATGTTTCGTACTACTTTACCACATAGGATTTTGAAGGTCTCATAAATTATTGGTTTATAGTTGATGAACGTGGGAGTTGAACTTTGTAGTTCATGCTCCATTCTCCCCGATGGCTGTGTCTGATCTGCTGCTGATCTTTAAGGTTTGGTGCTTGCATATTAGATACGTTGTTTTGACATTTTTCTTGAAGTCCCGTGTGCATCTCACGTCACATTGTGTTAGTTTGAACTGATTGAAATCTCCCGAAAACAGGAACATTGGTTGGTGTTTGGGGATGCTTTCCCTTTTGTTGAGATGAAGTTGTGCTGTACTAGGTTACCCATGTTTGCTCAGTGTTTGTTTCCATGCATTTACGTTGTTGAAGATTGGTTTCGGGTTTAGTCGATAAATGAGCATGAAAAGCCCAAGGCTCTGTTTGGTAGAACTGTGTTTATAAGTAAAACTGGCTTATTTTGAGAGAAGGGGGAGATCAGATTCTGTTTTTCCCGCAAAAATAGCTTCTTCTTTCAAAATAAGATGTTTTTTTACCGCTTTACCAAACGCTAAAAAAACTCTGTCAAACAAATCCTACTGCGAAAAATGAACTGAATCGGAGAAAGAGATCAGTGACGTAGAGGGAACCCATACGAGGGACGTGTCTTTGTTTCGGTTATGTTTGTTTAATATGTGTTTGATAGGGTTTTTGTTGTTTGGCATTTGCAAAAGGATGGATGTTTTAGATCAAAAGCATTATGATTAATGTGAGAAAATGGGGTTTATGAGTGGAGAGGTGACTGGATAACGCGTAGTCATGTCCGGCATATTTTACCATTAGTTTTTGGTCTACCTTTTGTGGTCTCCTGACAGATTCCTTCATAGTATTCTTAAAGTAATCGTCCATTATCTTTCTTTATCTATTGCCCAAAACAAACGTTTTTTAGGCTTCAAAGGGCCTTCTTTTTCTAGTTTCTAAGGTCGCGGCCCACGTGTTTCGAGGGGAAATATGTCCAAACTCTTTACCTTTACAATGGACACAAGCCTAGCGTATAGAACCGGTAGGTACAATCGATGCGAGACGTTTGGATGGTGGCGATCATGATCATCGTTTACTGCGAGACAACGTTTGGAAGCCGGTGATCACTACAAGACATTGTTTGGATGACGATGATCATGATCATCGTTTACTGTGGGACAACCTTTGAAAGTTGATGATCACTCACTGCAAGACGTTGTTTGGATGGTGATGATAATTGCCATCATTCGATGGGATACAGTGTCTTGAAACTGATGATCACGACCAGTTTTCACTGTGAGACAATGTCTGGAAGCCGATGATTGTGGCCCCCCTTGAAGTATCATGATCTCACGAGCGAATTGAAAGTTGGATTTATATTGGATCTCACCCGAATCGCAGAAGTTCAAATCTATTTATCTACCCACTTCCTCTTGTTGAATTGAGTGAAAATGACGCTGAAATTCTTCCACCGGCGAGTGATCGTGTTTTTATCGTTATGCATGTCAGCATTTTCACTTCTAATATCTCCTGGTCTTGCTTACTGCAAGACACAACATGTGCGATCGCAGTGACAAAGTTTGAAGCAGTGATGCGTGTGAATGTACAGTGACCGTCGTTTTAAGGGCTCGAAACAACCGGACAATGTCGTGAAAAAGTTTGCAAAAGTTGTGAAACATTTTGAAAATCTTAGCCAGCTGATCCGTGGATATGACCATTCAGCCCATTGTTAGTTTGGGCCGGGTATGTATTGGCCGATTTCTGTAAGGCTGGTCCATTGGGTTTTAGACTTCGGTTGCCGGCCCAGAAATGCACATACATATATTCGTTTGCGTTAGACTTCAGAATACGTCTTTCCACTCGAAACATACTTTACACTTCTTTATTTCGGTTTACAATGTTTTATAAACAATGATTCATTCAGTAAAATTCTCCCTTAATTTGAGAAATGTTTGGTCACTAAAAAAAAATCATTTTTCAAAAGTTATAGTAGAACAATTGATGTACCTTTTGACTTAGATATTGCACTTTTTGGATAAAAAAATATATTTCATTTATTAATATAACGTTTCTTATATTTTCACAATAAAGCGCAATTTATCAAGTGATTAAATTAGAAATAACAAGATTTAAATTTTAAACAATTACAATATCTAAACTAAGAAGCATAATAATTGTGTAGTATTTTTTAAAATTGACTAACCGTTAGACGAGATTATTTATAATTGATGTAAACTAATGAGATGATTTGATGTTTGTTTTTATATATTGTGACGAGATTCCTATAGCGTTGGAAACTTTTAAAAACGCATCGTCGTGTATAAATAAAAATAACTTGACCCTAAAAATTATTGAAATGATTTTTTTAATGATTTACCTCACTGTTACTCGATCTAATTAAAGACTTTCTCTGGTACCTGTTATATATAACTCACGGAAATATCATCTCTTGAAATACAGAATGAAAACAGGACATGTTAACGGATAAAGGTGGAGATTTGAGTGAGAAGCCCATGACAGGACGAGATGGGGTAGAAAAGTAGAAGCCCATAAAGGATAAAACGTGAAGTAATTGCCTCTCTTATGTCGCATTAACGTCAGATCTTACGTTGGTGATGAGGAACTCAGAAATGGTTACGGAAATGGTTGGACAAGAAGTCTCAATCCAAACCAAAGATCCATCTTCAACCATCTGGACGAGCCGTGCCTGTGATTTTTTCTTCTGGGTTTAGGGTTTAAAAATCACAGTAGCTCCTGCCTTACTATATCAGAAATGAATGGCTAAATTACGTCGCTTATTTGACTATTTTACGTCCTGTAATGGTATCCGGACACATATGTCGGAATCGATGCAGATACGGATTCGAGCATCTGACGATTAATATTCGAAAGAGAAAAGTGCCTACATTTATGACATAAGTGTCAATATAATCTCTTGGTTTTTGCAAGTGCCAAAATTATTCATGAAAGTGCAAACTATCCAATCCGACAATTTTTTGCCTGGATTTGAAGAAATCGTCATTTTATCCCCCTGGATTTATTTTTTTGAAAAAGATGACATGAATATTATGCCCCTGTCAGGTTCTTCTTCACCTAAACCCTAACTGAGTTCTTCCCATTCGCCTATGCCTCCCTCCCGTTCGCTGATTTCTTCTTCTCAAACATTCCTTTCCTCCCATTCTCAATGTTACCCAACTCCATCCAAGACCCCGTTGTCGTTCTCCCTTCCAGATCCATCGCGGCAGAGGGATTGTCTTATCCGAGAGAGCCCCGGTATGCGTAAATGTGGGGGAGGAGGGTGCAGTTGTCGCAGGTGGTGTGGCGGGATGGGGGTGATGGGCCTGGTTTGGGTGGAATACTTTGATTTACGCATCTCACGTTTTATGTTCTCTAGTTATTATTAACTATTACCTTTGTTTTGCTGGATGTGACACCATAGTTTTAGATACTTGGATTTAGGTGAATGAAATGTGTAGATGAAATTAAATTTAGAAAGGAAAAAGTAGAATGAGTTGATGAAAATGAAGGAATCTTGCCATAAAAAGGAAAGTGTGTCAAATTAGAAAAACAACCAAAAAAAGAAAGTATGACGCATCGCGGTATGAAGACTTTGAACTAATACATGCATATACTCCCTCTGTTTTTCTATCTATGACACCATAAATTTAGGTGCTTGTATTTGGGTGAAGAAAATGAATAGATGAAATTGAATGTAGAAAGTAAAAAGTAAAAAGTAAAACGAGTGGTTGAAATTGAAGGAATCTTGCAAAAAATGGAAAGAGTGTCCAATAAAAGAAAACATCAATTTATAACAAGTGTGTTATAAATAACAAAACAGAGGGAGTACTTTTTTTCTTGTGGCGAAAGAGAAAAATAATCTTTCCTTTACTTAAGAATATTATTATTTTAAAATGATACATAAATTTGAATGAGCAAAATAAGTGGACAAAATTGAGTTGAGAATTGAATATATAAGGATAGAATTAAAATAATCTTGTTAAAAATAAAAGTGCAACATTCTTAAAATACAAAATCATTTAAATAAATTTAAAAGTGACAATTAAAAAAAGAGGACACAGAGCACGTGAAATGTACCAAAACCTTAGAAATGAAGATAGGCTTTTATTCGCTCACACAATGAGTGTTGGATGGTAAATGTCATACACCATATGTCCCACCAGTAATGACATATTTATTTTTTTCAATCTTCAATGATCATATTTGACCGTCAATATCTTTAGTTACATATATCAATTTTACACAAAAATTATATTAAAAAATATATGTTAAGATGAATGCAACAATATCTCACATGATATATTTATTACATATATTATGTTATATTTATGATTAAAATTTATCAAATTTAATTTTAAAAAGATAAATATGTCATTACTTGTGTGACGGAGGGAGTACGGGCGAAACCGCAACCACTTGTGACTTTCCATCTTATCAAACGTACAAAACAAAAACCAAAGCAAAACACAACACTTATCGAACCGTTAAAGCAACCAAAAAATAATGTAAAGAAAGGAAATAATACAGCTGCATATGGCTTATCCGAGCAATCAAGTTGGTCACGGAAATGGTCGCCTACTTCAGCAAATATTGATACCACTTCTAGAAGAGGACCACCCAATTAAAGTTCCGTCTCGAATTAAATTGCATATAATTTTTTATGGCTATCAAGAAATATGTTTGAGTGTTAATATATTTAACTACGTATAATATCGATAAATATATCGACAAATAAAGTTACTTTTGTAGAAAATACGTGCTATGACGAATCCAATTATATTAAATACGATAATATTATTACTTATATACCTATTTAAATATAAGGTCAAATTTTGAATGTGAATAGTGTCAAGTAGTAAAGTGTGCAGTTTAATTTGGGACAGATGGAGTAGTGAAAAAGCTCATACAGTACTGTCTTCTCCTTGCCATCCACATTTATGCATTCAGTTCAATTCAGTTCGGTTGATAAATTTTAGTTTAATATAGTAATATCGTTACTACTTTTAATACAAATTTCTTAGTTCAGTTTAGTTAGATTCAATTCAGTTCAGCAAAAATATTCTCGAAAAAAACATAATTAATTTTTTTGATAAATTGATATACTATCGCAGATTTGACGTCTGCTACTGACTATAACAAGAGATTTTTACGCTCATAATTCTAAGTTTAGGTTGAAAGAATCAATATAAATCTGCAAAACGAGAAAGTGTAAAAAATTATCATAACTTTATGACAAAATGTGCAGTTATAACGTTTTGTCACTATTCTGGCTTTGACTCATCAATTTGGGTGTTGATCGGAACTGAAATGATGAATACACCCTTGGCCCATGAGTTGAATTTTCATTTTACCCCTTTTAATCATGGGGTAAAATTATCATTTACTTAAATTCCGGCTAAATCTCCCATTGACAATTGAAGTCAATGGCGCCTTAAGATTAGTTGGATACATACATCATAAAGTTAGAATTATTTTGATATTTTCTCATTTTGCAACATTATATTAACACTTTCACCATAAATTTAAAATCATTTTAACACTTGATTCCTCCATCATCCATCATCCATCATCCATCATCCATCATCCATCATCCATCATCCATCATCCATCATCTCCTGACCGGAGGGGACGTTTACACGGAAAATTTTGCCTTTTGATACCACTAAACAATGAACTTAATTTATCTAAGTGTCTTCTTTTTCCTTCTTTCCTTTATTCACAAGAGGGAATTGTGGGATTTCATGATCATGTTGTACTAATCTATGTCACTGTTCCGTACACTATCTTTGTTTGTGAATTGTGAACAAGTTTTGAATAATCGCGTTTGATGGTGGATTGTATTATAACCTCTCATTCTAATAATGACTCAAATCCCATCCGAGTCTTATGGTCTATTCAAACAATAATTTTATATGAAACCTTTTCCTTCACAGTTAAATGTAGGACTGTTTAAGTTAACCCACGGGCAGGGGTGGGTCAGTTGTCCTGGTCTAAATCGATTCAAATTTATAGTCAAATGGATCGGGTAGGGTCGGGTCAAAATACTTTTAGTTTGGGCCGGGTGGGGTCCGTCGGACACCAAATTGACCCATATCGACCCAAATCATAGTAAATTCTTTATTAATTTATTCAATAAATAAATAGTTTTAAATGTACTAATTTTTAAATAATAAATAAAATGATGATTTATTTTTATATAATTAAAATGAGAATATTATATTTAATTATAATTTATAAGTTATTCAACTAGTAAAAAAATACAAGTTTTTTCATTCTACTTTTATTTATATAATTATAAATATATATTTCATATTTTAATCAATAAATTATTTATAATTAATAGTAGTTTTACAAAATTATTTTTATTTTTATAAATATACATTTTTCAAGAATGTTAAACTTGTTTATGAAGTAAATCAATGGTGAATATGTCGAATTAAACTAATTAATTTTTATGATTTTTTTATAAAATATTTTTACTCAAAAATATAGGGGAAAATACAAATAGATCAAAACGGATCGATTTGGATCAAATTCCAACCCGACCCATTTTAGACTGACCCACTTGACCCAAATGCATCATTGATCCAACCCAATTCAAATGAACCAGATTAAGACGGGTCAGATCAGGAAGGATCGGATCAGGTCAGCTGGTTTGAACACCCAAGTTAAATGTTAATGGAAAGTGTCTATTTCACTATCTCAAATGATATTTCATCCGTTCAAAGATAAACATCAATACCTACGGAAAATAAATGGACAAGGCTAAAACAAGATAGTCTTTCACTTTTTAAAAATAATTTTGGCTTATCCAATGGGTAATCCTGACACTCTTTATATATGATATATATATATATATATATATATATATATATTTTATTCTACCTTTATACTCTAATAATTCTTGTTCAATTTATATGCTATAAAATTTTCATAACTTTTTTCGGGTTATGTTTTGGATTAACGTGCATATATTGGGTTGACAATGAAATGATTGTATCTCAAACCATGATCGGACCATATTTGAGCTAACTGGCTTTGATTTGCCAACCTATCAACTAAAATCCACCAACCCATCAATCTAAACTAACTGTCACTCTGCCGTCTAATTATACTCCTGCATAATTTCTAAGTAATACATTGTAATAAATAATATTAATTTATATATATTTAAGAAATTATGCTAATATACTTTTTAGTTTGTTATAACATAAGTTGAACAAACATTATTCATTTCGTTAAAGACTAACCATAAAATTCCTTGAAAAACATTATAAGATGTTATAATATCATTTATTCATATGGTGTGTTTATAAAGTATCAACTTTTTCATGTACTCCATTCGTTTCACTGGAAGTGACACACTTTCCTTTTTTGATTGTTTTTGTAAATTTGGCACACTTTCCTTTTATGACAAGATTCCTTCAATTTCATCAAATCATTCTACTTTTTCCTTTCTAAATTCAATTTCATCCACATATTTCATTCACCTAAATCCAAGCACCTAAGGGTGTGGTGCCACTTCCAACGAAACGGAGGTAGTATTAGAGTCATATATTAAAATATGCTAAGTTATAAATAGATGATAAAATCGACTAACAATCTTGAGCTACCAATAAAATTGAAGATTTGAGCTCCATTTGGCTTCAAGATTAGCTTCATATGTCATTTGACTTGGACGAAAGGGAATATTGTTCACATGGTTGATGACTAATGAAACTTCTCATGAGCTAGTGCTTTACCTAGTGCATAAACATAAAAAAAGCATGAGGAACACTTGTAATAGTAGTATATGTTTGTAAATTGGACTGTCTCCATCCCAGATGAAATGACATAATTATTTTTCACTCGCTCTTTTATTCAAACTGATGTGACTGAGAATAAGTGTGAAAAAATATTACTATTTTAAGAAAGTAGTGGACACAGTCTAAAAGTGATTGAAGTTAAAAACGATATTATGGAAATTTTACCACATATTCTTAGTCATTTTGAATAGTTTTTCCAATCATATTATTTTTGTTGGGATCGAAAAAATTGTGTCATTTTATTTGGCACGGAGTAATAGTCTTTTTTTTAAAGCTTAAAGTAAGTTGACATCTGCCACTCATATGCGTGTATTTGGTGGAAATCTCTTTGACAATTGCTTTAATCATGGCTTTCATATCCAACCTGATTTCTGACCTAAAAAATAGATTTTCAAATCACTTCTTTTTTCCTTCATTTATGTGGTACATTAAAAAAACGTACACAATACTATTACTACCTCTCTCTTTTTGCCTCCATTAAACGACATATATTGGAGTTCTAATGGCATTTGCTAGCCACCCCAAAAGAGGACGATGATCAGTTGTACCAATATTAGTTGTCCATTCTCAACTGTTTCTATGGAGATACTCTCTCCATTAAATACTTTAGGGGTGGAAATAGAAACGGCACCGAAGGAGGAAGGGTGCGGATTAAGATCACTCCATACTTATTTTTATCTAAAACATTTATTAGCAAGATTTTGGCAGGGATGCATGTGAGGCGTTTATCTACAGCTATTTTTGAAGATCGTTCACGTTTCAAGGACGAAACTTTTCAGCCACGGAGGGAATGATACGAGTATCAGAATACCATTTATTACAATTTTCTTAGTTTATTATTTTTGGGGGTTAACACTATACTGTTTCTTTCACTGAGTTTTTTAGTGAGGTAGTGTGTTCATATTTAGAGTAAATTACGAAATATTGTAATTTAGGAGTTTTAGTTCTGATTCGATTAGATTTGATAAGTTTTAAATAATGCAGATTCATTCAAGGATTCAGACAATATTTGGATTGACTTAATTGGATGAATTTGGTCATCATTTAGATTTACATTAGATATTTTAGCTATATATGTTTTTAGCTTCTTAATACAGCCATAATTTATTTCAGTTTCTGACATAAATTATCAAATTTTTGTCCTCTTTGTATTCTTGAAGGTCATAACTATCTACTATAAATAGGGGTTGGTTTTCAACATTTTAATTACCTTTTGACACTTTTATCAATCATACATGTTAAAATTTGAATTTATACTTTTTGCTTGTTAAGTATTAAATTGTTGGGTTTGTCCATTTAAGATTAATGCGTAGAGCCGCTGGGATTCTTTGTGTTAATTTTGGTGCAACGAGTGTTTGAGCTCGTGAATTAGTCCCCTATTTTAGTGAAGTTCTTGAAGTTGTGTTTTTAACTAGAAAATTCGTCCGTGTCTTCTAGATTTAAAGAGGGTGTTTCAATCAACTTTCGTTAGAAGTGTTCGCAAGGAGATTCATATCATAATTGAATTGAAATTTATCGCAAAGCACCATATAATAAGGATTGTTTGCTATCGCTAACAACTGGGGTTATTTAAGTAATTTTTGACAACTTGTTCATATCATAATTGAATTGAAATTTATATGATAAAATAGTAATAATATAATTAAATTAACCTAACCTAACTTTCAACACATAAAATTTTATTGAACTCAACTGAAATACAAAATATATTAATAAAAAGAGTAGGTCTCCACACAGGCCATATGTCATGAAAGTATTTGAGACATTAATTTATGAACAAATCACCTTTTCTGAGATTTTTCTCTAATAAAAAATAGGGTATTTCTTCCTTTCTTTTCTAATGTTTCCACTCAATCAAATCAAGCTTTTCGCCTATTAGGATCCAACTATGAATGATAATCTGAACTAGATCTGAATAAGGATGTACACACGTATTAAATATTAAGTATTAAATATTAAATATGTATATATACACACACTCCGTGTATGTATATGAATTTATTCAATATTAATTCAAAAGTATGGTATTACTTGCTTCCTAATAATTTTGCATCTTTACAAATATTAGATTTTGAACCAAAAAACTGTGTAATTTAAGTGATTTCTTATAAAAACCTTATTTTTAAAAATTACTATACATGTTAGTTTATGCAAAGAAGCTATACTTTTCAACAGCTTCATGGTATTCATTAAAATTTAAATATTCCTACTTGTTACATTTCCATAAAAGTTGGAAATATACTATCTTCTATAAAAAGGAGTAGTATGGAGAATTATAATTTTTCCTTTAAATAGGGAGTGATGATAGGGATTGTGAAAATTCATAGTGAAACTTATAGTGAATGATGTGGATGTAGTAAAAGACTAAATTATTAATCACATGCATTAAAATGTGCAACTAATTAGGGATACACTTGTATTTTCATTATGGCCATATTAGTCACCGTGTGATTTTACTATAAATTTTCACTCTTTTCATCATTACTCTTTAAATATGCACTTATTCTTTCACTGGACATAATGACTAGATCAATGGACTGCAACTTAAATATGTACTTATTCTTTCATTCAGTATAAGTTTCACTATGAATTTTCACTCCTGCTATCATCACCCATCTTTAAGTTGCAGTCCATTCAATCCATTAAAGGACGGACGAGCTTTTTTTTAGCAGCAAGTTATTGAGACAGAAGATTATTTTACACGTATAATTAAAGGTGTAATTAGTGGATGCTTAAGCAGTCATCATCCCTCTAATTGTCTTTTTTTTCCCTTCTAAGCCAGGGGGTATTGGTGTAATACATTAGATGCATCCACTTCTTTTTTTTTAAATAAAGAGGCGGGTTCATTCTCATTACCTGTAACATCGTTACGGATTTGAGGCAAGTTTAACTTGCACAATTCCTAACTAACAACTAAACCTAATATGTTAAAACTTTATAAACCCCTCATTTTGGCTCATTCACCGGTGGGATGAGCCTCCCACAAATGGAGTTATCATTAGGTTCATGTGCTGCTTCTCGACTCACACCTCTAATCTTGTCTTCATCGAATTCCGACAACTTTGTAGTTTGTCATCCACCTTTTTTTATGCAACAAACAATTTTAGAAACATCGAATGATTTTTTGTACGGTCGTCGATTAATTTATTGTAATGTATTATCCATGACTAATTAGAAAAAGATTATATGTCAATCAGATGGAAAGTATGTATCTCGCACCGGCTATCTCATGGCGGGCCAGCTTCTTCAACATCGACATCCTTCGTCTCCGCTCATCAAGCAACCCAGATCCACGCGTCTCCATACCTGCATCCCGCGTCTCCACAAGCGCGCGTGATTACACACACGCAGCAGCACACTATCTGCGTGCGTCCAGACAAACGCGCTTGAGTACACGCGCCTACTGTTCACCGCGCGTCAGACCCTCTCAGCGCGTGAATTACACGCGTGAATTACACGCGCCAGCAGCTTTTTGCGTGAGTGTTGGACATGCGCCTGCTGTTCTCTCGGCCAAACTTTATCTTCCACCTAATTTTCATTTGTTCAGGTGATATGGCTCCTCTTGGTTCTCGACGGTGTACAATTTCAAGCCAGACATGTCTTTCTCATCAGCAACGACACGATGAATTCAATTGGATTTTGGGTTCTGGCGCTACAAAACACATGACATCGTCTCCAACTGTTGTTGACCGTGTGACACTCTATGATAGTTCTGCTCATGTATCTGTTGGTAATGGAGCTAAACTCCATATTACACACGTTGGAAATTCTTGGCTTTCTAAGTCTTTACCAATTTATGATGTGCTTATTGTGCCTGATATCACTAAAAATTTGCTTTCAGTTAGCAAATTGACTCGAGATTTAAATGTTGTTGTCTGTTTTGATGATCGTTCATTTATTATTTGGCATAAAATCACTAGGGTAACCCTGGGTCACGGTCATGTTGAGGATAGTCTTTATGTCTTAGACTATGGTGCATCTGCTTTACCGTCTACTGTTAAGTCAAATCAGTTGCGTGCGTCTTTTGAAATCTGGCATGCTAGACTTGGTCATGTTCCGCATTCCGTTATTTTTGGTTTGCGTGC
>JAULKM010000013.1:3348861-3360660 GCA_032355605.1 Rubia tinctorum
GACTCTTTGAGCATCCATATCTCATTCACCCCTTATCCGTTTTGAGAGTTTAAACAGTCGATTTTATAGTACTCGCATAGGAGAATCCAAAAACCGACGCCCACTGAACCTAATTCAGTTCGAGCCCAACTCAAAACAAAGGCCAAAAGTTGACGATATTCAACTTGTTTTACAATCATTTTCCAACATAGACGGTATAATATGAATCTTTCTCTTGGTTGAAACATACAAAAATAAAATTACTCCCTTTTTCCGCACATGAACTAGACCAAAAAAATTAGAGTCTTTGAAAAATATGTTTGACCGACTACGTATAATGACGACAAATAAAAAGTCAATAGTTAAAAACTACTTATTACGACGAATTTACCAATATAACATATGATAATATTACTGTTTATATATCTATTTAAATATGTAGCTAAAGTTTGACAGTGTTGACGGTCAAATAATAAGTGTGCAGGTTATATTGGGACAGAGCGAGTAGTAAAAATATTTACACAGAGTCTTGTTTTAGACATCATAAAGTTTAGACAGGCACAACAATGCATTTATGGGATACTGTGTGGTGAAGAATGGGGAAATGTAAAAAAGAATTGGGAAGAGTTAGGAAAGGAAGTTTTGTATTTATTTTTACAAAAGATATCTGACAAAATTTTAGACTGACTCACGTAATACCATCTCAAATATTTAATTGATACGAAGTAAATATTATTTTAAACGTATGGTCATTCTAATTATTATCGTGCTAATGTCTATTCATCAATCTGGATGCTCATGTGCTGCTTCAATTAGCTTTTTTCTACGTACCCACTAATGAACTATTACTGCCCCTTCATATTCGCCTTTCTAGTGGTGCCGGAGGACATTGATGGAATAAATAAATAAAAAAATAAATTTGCATGATATAATATACGTTAATATTAATTGTCGATCAAAATGATGTCCCCTTCTTCAACCAATTTTTGCCAACCAGGCGCCATAGACTGGTATTTTCATTCTTACTTTTCTAAAAAGACACAATCCTACTTATTAGAACATAAAGTTATGGGAAAAACTATTTTTCCTAAATTTGTAGAAAAATTGAGTTTAATTATAATAATAAAATAGTTTTAAAAATTAGTTGTAATATTTAAAATTTATTATGCAATTTGTAGTAGTTATAAGTTTTATGACAAAAAATAATACAGTTCAAAATTTTTATCTTCATTTATTCTAATTTGCAATTTAAACACTGATCTTTCCATAACTTATGAAAATACCATTTTTCAGAAAACGGACTCTATTATATTTTATTAACCCCCACACTATTTCAAGAGACTGATATTATTGCCTGAAAATCGAAAATAAAGCACAACTTGCATTTTTAAAAAGTGCGGGCATTGGAATTTAAATTCAAACGGTTTAGTTTTATACGATGTTATTAAAGCATGTTCCGTATTTTACTAAAATACGTCATCATAAATATAATTTTATTTAATTATAGAACAGTTAAGGGTGGAGGCAAAAAATTTATACGGCGGGTTGATAGGAAAAGAAAGATTTCACAAATATTTTTGGTATTAGAAGTGGTTGGTAAAAAAAATTATAATTTTTATTATAATTTTCTTCTTTAACGGGCTGGAGTCAAATAGTTCGACGATCTTTTACGCCAATTTTTCATAAATATTTTTCCAACAAAGAAATTTGCCATGAAATTGTCGGTACTTTTAAATTAGCAATCTTATTCAGTCAAGAAATAAATAAAATAGCCATCTTATTTGACGACGGACAAGAACTTTTATAAGTTTGATTATCATAAAATTTTATATGTTAACAAATATTGTATGTTATTGTGTTGGTAAAATTAAGTTCTAACACGTGTTTTATAAATTTTATTTAGTAAAGTGATCAGTGTTTTAAGAAGAAATGGGTGATTTATGGAACACGTATCATAATCTAATTTGACCAACACCGTAACGTACAACATTTGCTAACATATAAAATGTTCTCATTTAATTACAAGTTTCTTTAATATGACAAAATACAAAAAAATATATACTTCCTCTGTCTCAGCTCACACTTACTATTTGACAATTAACACCGTTAAACTTTGGCCACATATTTGAATAGATGTATAAACAATATTATTGTATGTGATATTGTTGAATTTGTCATAATAAGTAGTTTATAAACATCAACTTTTATTTTTCATTATTATACGTAGTTAAACATATAAACGGTCAAACATGTTTTCTTGAAGAATGAAAACCGTGAAATAAATTATGTGCAAGTTATGATGAGACGGAAGGAGTATAAATTTGTACGAATACAAGACGTACTTTAAGATATGTTCGACGGTGCTTTATTTATAAGTTGTACACCTTTTGATATCTGGTAAACCGTTGAAGAATGCTAATTTTAGAAGCAAAATACGTTGTTCAAACAGAAGGCAGAAGTTGATCTCCTGATTTTTTTTAAAAAAATAAATCAATTTACTTATAAGCACGTTCTTACCAAACATGTTCTTAGGCCCTGTTCTCCAGACCTTATATGCATTTTAATTCAGTTCAGCGTAAATATAATTTAGTGAAATTTAACTTAATTTGGTCATATGTTAATATTTTTCAACACACTTATTTGATTTTAGTTCAATTCAGTTCTAACAAATCAGATCAGTTCAAATAATCTCCAAAGAATAGTGCCTTAGTATTTAAGCTTTTCTAACCCTCTTCTCACTAATGTCTCTTAATGAGTCCATATTTTGGCCCTACAAAAAGAGGCCCATCTCTGAAGCTGCTAAATAAACAAATGTAGTAAAAACAATAGGTTATAGCCCAAAGATAGATCCTCAAAATCGTTTGGATTGGGCCTCCTTTATTTACTTCTGCTGTGTTATGATCCAGGGGCTAGTCAGGAAATAAAGAAAATTAGAGAGGACTATTCAGCAATTAGCATATTGATGGGAAAATGGCAACAACCGATTTGGGAGCCGGTTTCACTCTTTCTGAGTGATAAAATAGAGTTTGTTAGAGGCAGTTATGGGTGATGAATATATAAACACCACACGACATCATTGAGGAGGTATAATTTTTTTTTGTCATTGGAAGATTTTAGTTATCAACTTCCGCATCTATTGAATTTCCGTTCTTCCTCATCTTATCTCTAAATTCTCATCTCCTTGAGATGTAATTTCTTTTAATTGTTTGGATCGTAACAAACTACCATACTGCCATTTTCGATCATTAGAAATCAAGTTTGCATGTACCAATTAGGAACTCTTTAGTAAAAAACGGGGGAATGCACACAAAAGTACGCGTAAGAAAACAAAATAAAATTATTATTAAGAAACTAAAGTGAATGAAAATAACTTGAACTTAGATGATAGGTGTATAAAAAGTCGTTGGAAAGATAAAGATGTATGGAAAGAGAATTTTGAATTAAAATTTAAATTAAAAAGTCTCCGGAAAGACATAGGTGTGTGGAAAAAAGATGTCGAATTAAAATTATATTAAGGTAAATTATTTTAATTGAAATATTCAAAATTTATTATACAACGAATAATAGTTATAAGTTTATGATCTGATTAATGCAAACTGAAAATTTTATTTTTATTTTTTTAAATTTATTAGACTATTTTCGCTCCAATTCTTTAGCTGTTCTTAGTGGTACTCCGACATTAAAACGGTAAAAACTAAACCCCACGAACTTAGAAACCAGAATAAAGATGAATCAAATGATCCCAATTCGCAGACTCCTTTCCAGTATCCTCAAAAACCCCTCCTTAAACCCCACCGCCTCCGCCTGCCGCTTCTCCGCCAAGTCCGGCGACGACGAGTGGAACGACGCCTGGGAAACCGCCTGGCTCCCGGACGACCTCGCCGGAAAAAACCGAGCGCCATGGGAATCCGACGTCAACTTCTCCCTTCCCCAACCGGGCCCCACTCCCAACCCCGACGATTCCCAAACTGCCCTCCCGAATTTGGACTCCGAGACGAAGGCCTTCGTGGCGGACATGAATGAGAACTGGGACCAGAGAAAGGGGAAGCAGAAGAATATCAGTAAACCCGAGGGGGTTTTGAAGAAAGAGGGAAATGCTTACAGCTTGGAGAGTATGAAGACGGATTACAGGGTGAAGAAGCAGAGGGTTCATGCAGGGCTATGGGTTAAGGAGATTGAGAAGATGGAGGAGGCTAAGCTCGGGGATGAATTCTCCGGCGCCGGAGATGATATTGAGAAGCTGCTTGATAGCTGCTCTGAGTATGGTTCATTTTCTAGCCAATGTGTTTCTGCGTTTAGATGATTTGAAAATTTGATGTGTTGGGCGAATATGTTGGATTCTATTGCAAATTCGGGCAAAAGGGGTCTAGAAAGTAGAGATCTTTCTGAATTTAATCTATTGGGTTGAATGTGTGTTTATGTCTGTTTAGTGAAAAAAGGTTCAAATATTTGAATCCTGTCTGTTAGTTTCTATTGCGAATTCGTGCAAAAGGGGTTGAGAAAGTGAAGATCTTGTAGTGTAGGATTGTGTTTACTAGTCTTTATGAAATGTACTTGCATGCTTGATTGTGTTTCTTCTCAATAGCAATCTTTGATAAACAAGTATATGTTGGCTATATGATCCCTTTTCTCTGATTGAATGGTGTTCTTTGTGATTGGAGTTTCAAGACTGGGATGCAATGCTAATTGTACCTTTTGTGATCTGGAAAATGCAGTATCTTTGATTCTCCCAATGATGATTTGAATAACACGAAGATCCCGGGAACAGAGTTTAAAAACAAGCCTGATGGTTGGGAAAGTACTTCAAGAACTCAAGATGGGAATATATGGGAGATGTCACAGAGAGAGGAAGACATATTGCTCCAAGAATTTGAGCGTCGAATTGCATTTAATAAATTTCAGGTTTGTGTTAGCCTAGCATAATGATAATTGTGAACCGCACTGTGCAACATTTATCTTTTACCATCCGTTTTCATTTTGTGCTTTTTCCTCTTATAGTGCTTTGTGCTTTCTTCTAATGTATAGTAGCAGTTTGTGCCTGTGCAATCGGGGCATTTATAGAATTGAGTCATCATCAAGTCGTCTAGAAATGTCAAAATGCAAGCTATACTTAAGTGTAGACCTAATTAAATATTCACCTCTTTAATTAAAATCTGAAGTATCTTTTAACATTTGTATATGTTCCTTTGGGGATTACCTTTTGATAGTGTCACAGAGTTCTTGAAAGATGAATGCTGGTTAATTATTGTTCATATTCTGATAGTAAACCATTCTTTTGCAGATTGCGAGTTTTATCAAGACGCACATATTTAGCCGGAGAAGACCGATTGAGGGATGGAAGTACATGATAGAGGAGATTGGGCCAAATGCGAGGAGAGGAAAGGGGGCTGTGTCGAGGTTGCCTAGTGTGTCAGATCCAGCTACTCAGCCTTTCAAAGAGGAGAAAGTGCCACCTAGTACCAGCACCCGCCATTCTTACAGGGATAGGGGGAGGTAACCTTAAACTTGTATTTGTTTTTTCTTTTGAACAGAAACCTGCATTTGTTAATATCTATGAACTGGGAAGAATATCTGTTTGCAATCATAGATTAGTTCACTCTGTTGATAGAATTTACTTGTTCTTCTTCACTATATCTGGAGCCAAAAGATACACTTTTTCAGGTCCTTTTATACATTGTTTCTTTCTATTCAATTGTCACTCAACTCACGCCTGTCACGTTGTGGTTAACTTCACATTTTCAGATATAAAGCTAACAGGAAGAATTGGAAAACATTATCATGTAAAACTGATTGATTTTCCGAATGTAGTACAAAATTTCTCCTAAGAGCTAGCTAAGATCTCTAACAAATCAAGAAAAAATGATACAGCCGCAGAAAAGAAAACTCTTTACAAGCTCTGGCATTCCTAATCAACCTTATGCTAGTGAAATCTAGTTAAGTAGGGAGTCTGATATTGTGTCGTTCGAGCACTTTTGTTCCATTTTCCGCCCACCACGTCTCTGCCTGCTCCTCACTGAAATATTTCCGACTACATGCGAAAAAACCACAAAATCATGAGGAACTACACAGGTTTCTGCATAGATTAAAAAAGTACATAAACCTTAGCAGTTTACCTGAAGCGAACCCGTCTCAGTTCATTCCCCCCTCCAGGAGAGGAGCCGAGTGAAATGTACACTCCCGGTTCATCTTGCACCACACGCTCGTGTTTTTGCAGTGGAGCCCTGACTGCATTTGGCAGAGATGGACCGTTTGAGCTAGTACTGGACTCGATGTTAACAGGCGCTTGGTGGGAGGCGTCGGGACCATTAGATGTTGCTTCTACACCAGAGATTAGATTGTTGAACGTCGTGGAAGGACTCTCAGGCTTGTGCAATCTCTCTGCCATCTCTTTCAACTGCCAGACCAATCGAATCAAGAATCAAGAATCAGATAGGAGCATAAGTAGATGGTGTGGATTTGTCATTACTGACCTGAGCAGTTAACTGCTTGATTACTTCCTTCGCAGCTCGGCTTTTCTCAGCTTCATCGGCCGCTTGGGCCGTGACCTCCTTTAGGTGACTTGATGTTGACTCGAGTTCAGCTTCAAGGTGTCGCAATTTGCTGGTAAGTTCTTCCACCTACAATTGATGCAGGTTCGATAAACAGAAAATCGAGACATATCGATTCAGAACTCCTGCAGCTGCATACCTGTGACTTTAAGCATTTGATTTCCTCGTGTAAGACCGGGTTATCCTGCTTTTGTTCATCGCCATCTGACTCCTCTCTGTGAACATGGAGAGGTATAGGAACCGTCGCAGCATGTTGTAGTGGTTGGGTTTTCACTTGCATAGGAGATGTGGAGCGCGATACCATTCTAGAGCTAGGAAGAGACATCGAGAGAGTCTTAGTTCTAGTCACGCCTTTTGGCGATTTAGGTCTCGGATCATCGCCGTTCTGGAAATGGAACATATTGCTGGTGCTGGAAGCAACTCTGGTCATACTCTTAATTGTGCCGGCCTCAGACAGAGTAAACGAGTCAGAATGCAACAGTTTCGCGCCCCCTCCATCTTTGTCTGCCATAGTTATGCTTCTGGCAACGGGAGCTCGCGGCCCGGATCTCGAGTTCAGAGGTTTCTGCAACTTAGTATAACACTCGTCACAAACACGATACGGCTTGTTCACACCCGGGGCTAAAGAAGCTCTCGTCGATTTCCTCAAGCTGCACGCGTTACAGAACAGAAGTCCACAGTTGTAGCAATTGTGGCGCTTTCTTCTGAAGTTGAAAGGATTGCGACAGCTAGAGCAGACAGTGTTATCAGCAGAAGTCATTCGCTTATGAGCACAGATAATGACAGTAAAATTCGCGCCACACGCTAAAGATCTGACCAGTCTGTCCTTTAAGAAACTAACAAGAACTGGTGCATCTCTGTCAGTATTCCCACCATAGCCTAACTGACCATTTGAGCCCTTTCCCCATGTGTAAACCTCCATTTTCGAAGTCAGAACCGCGACATGATGAGAGCCACACGCGATCTCCTCCACGAAACTGTCACTGATCTTGCCTTTGACACAAACGGGAGCCTTCCCATCAGCCGAGGGATTCCCCAACTCCCCGTGATCCTTACCACCCATCGTGAACACTTTCCCGGTTGTAGTCAGAGCAACTGTTAAAGTCTGGCCACAGGCAACTCGAGAAAAGTGTAAACTGTCCAATGCGGCCACATTCTGAGGGACTAACCTACATCTTCTATCACCATGGCCAAGCTGTCCCCTGTCTCCACTACCCCAGGTGAACAAACTACCCCAGAGAGGGACATCCGACAGTCCAGAACTTAAGGGCACGCTAATTTCAACAACTGCAGCCGTGTGCCAAACGCCACACGCGACCTTGACAGCGCGCAGCCCTTTTAAGGTCTCAACTTCCCGGGGTGCATTGGCAACAAGTGTATCGCCGTGGCCTAATGCACCAAATGTTCCTTCCCCAAATGTGAAAAGCTGCCCGGCGGATGAGATCAGAGCAGAATGCCAAGGTCCACAAGAAACATACGACACGTGAATCCCTTCGATAATGCCACTGACTTTCTTAGGGATCCAGTGACTTGCTTCACTTCCATGTCCAAGAAGGCCACAATTGTTAGTGCCATCTCCCCAACTGTAAAGATCTCCAGTTGTTGTTACAGCGCACGTGTGATGATCACCACAAACAGCCATTTCAATGGGGATGCCACTAAAAGCAGAAATGAACTTGGGATTCAAAAGATCAGATTCTCGCCCATGCCCTAACCTGCCTCCTTTTGCCTCACCCCAGCTGAAAACTTCCCCTTGTTTAGTAACTAAACAAGCATAGCTATCACCACAGGCAACACTTTGTATGTCAAGAACCGTGGTTGACTCCAGAGCTTTTGGCACGTTAGTGTTTATTTCAATCCCACATGGTTCTCCAACTCGAAATTCTCCACCACCGACCAGTCCTTCACCAGCGCCTTCTCCCCAGATGAAAACATCACCGAAAGAGTCAGAGTCCTTGTGAAAAGATCCTTGGCTCGAAGAACTCACAGCGCTGGATAAACTGACACGATTAGTATCAGCTGAACTCCTGGCATTAGAGCTGCTGTCTATAGGACTCGGTATCAGTGGCGTAGAAGAAGTGGAGATTATATCAGCTGGAAAAGGATTCTTCTGAGCTGCTGTATAAGAAACAATATCAGAAAAAGCTTTCCCCCATCGGCTTTGTGGCTCCGCCTGAGGGCTGTCTACTGGATCCTAACATAGCAAGAATCTTAACAAGTTAGCATAGAAAGTCCTTGCCCAATCTGCAAAGATTAACATGGTAAACGTCATAACTCACAAAAGGGAGACTTAATGGAAAGCCCTTTCGACCACGTGGAGTTTCACAAGATGATGTCTCAGTCCGTCCTTCATTTCTGCCCTTACGGTAGCCACCTGGCGCTATAAGTGCTTTTAGCCCTACAAACCATACCTCAGCTTCATCTTTATCTTTACATATCTGTACAAGATAGAACCAAAAGTTCGATGAGAAACTAAGACCGGTATGAATGCCATCGGCTGTGATTATACTCAACTAGTAATGTGTTTCAATGCAGAGAAAGAACAAACTCACCACATCCAAAGATCTATCACCGTATATGAGAGAAAATGATTGATATTCCTTCTCAGGTCGAGGATACCGCTGAAATACTGCCTGAATGGCAGGGCCAACAACAAGAAGAAAAGGTTGAATATCATGAGAAAATGCAAAACCTAGGAAAATCGAAAGAACAAAAGGATAAGAATCAGCATACTCACCGTACGCTGTCCAGGAATGATCTTCGAAACCTGATGTAATTCAAGCTGTTTCTCTTGTTTGCCATAGTACCATGTTAGTGCAGACTCATCCTATAATTGAGCAGCAGTAACTTGAGTAGTTGACAGAAAGATACAACTATACTAACGCGCGACTAAATCGAGACAGTGCCTAAATGATTGTTCATTCGCAGGAAATCTCATCACTTGCCATTTCTAGTACATCAAGAGTTAACTGCTAAGCCACAACATGAAACATGCAACCATTTCAAAACCTTGATTCTTGAGAATTCTCTACCTAGTAAAAGAAAGCACATTAACTCACACTAGACAGTCGAAAGGGGCAGAACTTCGGCTTCCCTCGCCGCCCATACTTCAACAGAAAAGTCCCCTTCTTCAGTGCTTTAATGGCCTTCCATAACAACCCAAAATGAAACAAGCATTACATCAAGCACCTAAACAGCAACCAAAATTACCTGAACTGCAAACTTTCACAAGGCAAAAAGGGAAACAAATACCTGTTCAATGTCCCTCTCAGAAGTACTAGGCCTCAGCAAATCAGCCATTCAATTTGCAAGAAATGAACACTGTAATCAAGAGCCAAAAACCCCCATTTGAACCTCCAAATTCTGCTACAAGCAATGCCCTACTCTTCTCCATATAAAAATCGCCCCCAATATTTACCTACCCCATCACATGAAGCACTAATCTTGTTGCATGAAACACAAAATCCCACCTCATAATCTTTCAAAACACCCCAGAAACTGTCTTCAAGAAACACACAGTAACGCACTTTACCGCATTCTTGATAACAATTTCTGTACAAAAAATGAAATGTTCGCATTACCTTCGTAATTGAATATTCCAGCTAAATGTTGGAGGGTTAGCTTCCCTATAATCTGGGATCAAAAGGGTTTTGCGGACGAACGAATTAGTTCAGCAAATCTTTGTTGAAATGTGATTTTTTTTGAAATTCTTCACATTCCGTTTTTTTTTCTCTCTTTTTTCGTAGGAATTAGCTGACTCTTTCTAACATCCCTTGTTTTTCGGTGTAATGAATACCTTGTCAGCATCATGAAAGTCGTCATCTTGAATCTGAGATTCGATGATTGTGATGATTGGAATGTTGCTTTGGGGGCCACTTCTCAACAAATAAGGACAAAAGTTTGTGTTCCTAGTGCCTTTACCAAAAGAAATTTGAAAAAAGATTTGGAATCTTTTGACAATTGCATTAGTGTCTTGCATAGTTCCATTAATTACCAACACTTGCCTCTTAATCTCAAGAAATTACAGCTGGCACACTTTTCTTTCTTGTGCTCCTTGCCCTGTTACGTAAGTACGTACAAGTTTGAGGAAGAGAATAATGAGAAAAGATCGTCCATTACAAATGGATCTCACGTTCTGTTATGTAAAGATGTAACTTAGAAAAAGAATGAATGAAATGGGAGTGTCTATTGCAGAATTCTGTGAATGTGCACATAAATGTAATAGAATGAGTCCGTCTCTTGAAAGACAGCATTTCCATAAGTCATGGAAATACCAGGGTTTAAAATGTAAATTAGAATAAATTAAGATAAAATTTTCGGGTTGTATGAACCGGGTTATAAAATTTATAACTACTACATGTTGCATAATATTCCCTCCGGTTCTCTAAGAGTGACACCCTTTCTTTTGGCACAAGGATTTATGAATGTAAAATTAATGGTTGAAAATTCATTGAAAAAGTAAAAAGTAAATTAAGTGGATGAAAACAACCTAAAATTTGACAAAAAAGGAAGTGTATCAATGTTAAAAAACCATCCAAAAAAGAAAAGTGTGCCAATGTTAAAGAACCGGAAGGAGTAAAACTTTAATATTGCAACAAAGTCTTTTTACCTTTTATTATTATAATTAAACCCCGTTTTTCCATAACCGTCTTTCCCAAGACTTTGCCTCGTAGGATTCAAGAAAATATCCAAAAATTGTCAATATCCTAGTTTGGAGGAAACCGAGATAATTGAGCCCACGTCACTAGGTTAGATACCTTAGAGCAAAATGTCCTAACTACAAATTATACAACAAAGATTAGAAGTTTGACTAGAAATCCTACAATGCATACATCTAAACATCTTTGAACAAACTTCCATATCAAGAAAAGAGGCCATGGACAAGAAGTTTAAAACTATCCTACATAGCATCAATATCCATAATCATGATAATCATGATCATAGGTCATCATATGGCTACTTCTCCTTGCTTTTGCTTCTCTATCAACCTGTGTATTGAACATAGAAGTATTATGATAGTCACAGAGTGAAAATCAAAATAAAAGAGAGTTTTTACGCGTAGTTCACATACCCGCGCCATTCTTTCATAAGCTCCTGGTCGATTTTCCTCAACGTACCTTTCTGGAGCAGGAACAAACCAATCTGGTCTGCTAAAAACACGGTTCATCTTAGGGATATACGTGATTCTGAAAACTGGGTTCCAGTAGAAAGGTCGAACGAACACCTCATACACATAGGCTGCTCCATTGAAGAAAGGAAGAACTAGCCAGCA
>JAULKM010000013.1:3384491-3398909 GCA_032355605.1 Rubia tinctorum
TCTCTAATTAAACTTCATAATATTGCACATTAATCCTTGGTCTCACTGTGAGACGGTCTCACACGAGACTTTGTCTAGGTTAAACCCCGCTTCCATCAATAGAATACTAATTTACTTTGAATTTCAAGGATTCCACCCGACTTGGGTATTTCTTTACCAACATTTTCTGTTGCAAATACAGATGGTTGAGCTCAGACTTCATCTTAGTTCAGACACACTTAGCAAGTATCTCAAATTGGAGGTCGAGCGCAAATATCATAGATAGTAATACTATGTGGGAAAAAAAAAAAGTAACTTATTTTGTTTTGGAGTAGAAGTTTTTTCATGCTATATTTTACCGTATCTTGAACCTTTTACCTAAAATGTAGTACATATGAAGGCAACTCTCTACAAGCGTCTTATGGATGAAAATTTATCTAACCTTTCCTGCACTGCCCAAACACAAAACTTCACTAGCCAGTCTGCCAGAGAATATTATGTATTCCTCTCAGCTTCTTCTCAGACTCCAAAAAGGCCCCAATCGTTCACCTTGAAACTCGACGCAGCAAGTTTGAAGACTTCGGCCATTGGCGTGCATCCAGACTGCTCGGCAGGAACAGCAACACCAGCCCCAACAGCCGCAGCACTCTCACTCAATGGACTGGAATTCCATAATCAAAACAGAAATAGTAGCCATTAGTGCATGAGCCGCAGAAGAAAACGAAACGGATAGCCATCTTCAGACCATTTTTTTCCCGGGAAAAAGGAGGGCAGAGATACCACTTGATAAGGAACAGATAGTAACTCAACAAAAAGGAATGATGCAAAGCAAGAGGATCCAATTACAGTTCAATGAGAAAGGCAATTATGCTTCTCATAAAGCAGCGTGGTCCAGATAGAGTGAAAACTGATTGATTATGAGACGAATCGAGATTCAGAATTCTTTCACTTACTTTATCAAGATAGGCTCATAAGCCGTGATTAGAACATCTGTTCCAACTCCTTTGAGGCGTATATTTGCCAAATACACCTTCATAAACAATTTTAATCAGATCAAATCTACTAAGGAAGAAGACTTCTCTTTAATATAACAGGGAACTCTACCTTTACTATGTTTTTAGCTTCTCTTCCCTGCCTTCCTTTAGAAATAGCCTAAGTTAAGAGCAAGAAAAATGACAATTCGTTATAGAAACATAATACCCGGAATTCCTCACAAAAAAAAGAATTTGAAAAAAACTGAGTCTTTTCTGCAGCGTATGTTGAAATGCAAGTTGAGTGAAATAGAACACACGGTGATGAATTCAAACTCAGGCTAGTGTGTTCCACAAAACTAGATAAGAATAATACCATATGGGCGACGGCAGTTGAAACCACACTAGGTACATCATCTACATGCAACCCATTTGCTTCAAAAACATTTGACTGCTCAATTACCTGAAAGAAAGAAGAAGTGAATGGGTCAAGTGTATCATCTGCTTACCTTACACAGCAAGACCCCATCTCCTATACAACTAAAGAAACTCAACAGTTATAACAGGAGAGTGCTAACCTATATATCAGTGGTTACAAATTGAACTTTGCTCATGTAATTCTATCTATGTTTTTTTTATTCCTCACAAGCCAAGGTACCATGTAACCATAAATGAGCCAAGTTTGCACCAACTCAGATTATAGTCTTGAACTTACAGCCAGCATCAAGGACACACTGGGCACAATGCTTCCGAGAACTTATGAGAAAGCTGGTATCAACTAGAAGAATATGACTAGAAATGTTCTGATTATGTAAATCAATCAAACTCTTTCTTTTTCTTCTTCTTTCTTCTTTTGAAGTTTCTTCACGACAAAATTCATGTATGATGTCATCATAGGTTCTGTACATAAACTAATTAAAAGCATAAATGAAGTCTTACAGACAGGGCCAATGAGGTTTTCTGAGCTGAGTGTTAAAAAAAGATGGTCCATATTAGTAGGCGTGTCTATAATCTATACTAATTACTGGCACTTCAGTAAAGTAAACTGATCCCTCATTTGAATAAAAATTAGATTTCACGTGTAGTGGATATATTGTCCTCCTCTTTGATAAAGCTTCAACTAACTAGGGTTTAGCATCAAATCCAAACATCCTACCAAAGCTGACTATGAATAGAGCACGGAAATTTCTTTTACTCTCTAAGCTTCAAAGTCGAATAATAAGTACATCAATTACTCTACTCATAAGTCATGAGAGTCTATGACAAGTAAAGGAAGCCTACTCAGATTTTTGCTTATTTTAAGCAGTGAACAATCATTTCATGATATGTAGATGATTGCATTCGAGTAAGCACATTACGCGAAGAAAAGCAAACTCCCACCACTCCTTTCTAGTTGTACGCACGAAAAAGAGGATCAAAATGCCTCGATTCAACAGTCATTGTTTATCCATTCGCAAATGTCACACAAATAATGCACTTAAAACTGCAAATCATTAACTTCAGCTGCATAAACCACGTCATTAATTAATTACCGTAGCTCCTTCAGTAGCATCTTGTTCGCTAGCAAGGTCCTGCAGGAACCAGGTGGCGCTCCCTTGATCAGCCACATCAGTCTTCAAATCAAGCAGCTCGAAAATCAAGCTCTCGTCACGGGAAGGATCCACAAACACTTCCTAATCATACAATTCCACACCCAACAATTCTCAATCCTAATCCTAAATCCAAAGTCCAACAAATTAGCACGTGCGAAACTGGAAAAAGAAACACAAAAAAACCAACCTGATGATCAGGAACTTCACGAATGTTGCTCACATCCTAATCAATCAAAGATCAAATTATTAATGATCAAAGTAAAAAAGACGAAATGAAAAGAGATGTACGTTTTCAAAGCATACCTGGAACCGGAGAGGGAAAGTAGCGGTGACGGCGCCGCCGAACAAGGGGCGGTTTACGGCCGTATTTCCAGGCATATTTTTAAGCTGAAAATTTAAATAAAATTAGCGCAATATTTTTGGGGGGAAATTTTGCCGGGCGAAGCTAGTAAAGAAGGTTCTGGAAAACGCAATTGGTAGCTTCAAATTGACGCTGTAGCCGCTGCCTGACGGTTTAGCAGGCGCGACTTCTAGCTCAAACTTGCACAACCTTTTTGTTTTTAATAAGAAGGCTTATAATTTTGGCAATTTACATTTCCGTCCACCGGAGTTTAGATGTATTACTTTCCACCCTCTACTATACTGACTTGCTATTTCTTTCAAGAAATAACTATTATTCCCTCAGTTACTCTATTAGTGTCGCACATATTTCAATGAGATTTTTTTTAATGGAACACTTTCCATTATTGGCAAGTCTTTCAATTTCATCCACTCATTTTAATTTTTACTTAAGACATTCAATTTCATTTACTCATTTTCTTCACTTAAATTCAAATACATAAATATAAGATGTCACTTTTAGTGAAACAGAAGGAGCACTTTTATTAAGTTTCAAAAAAATTATATTTAAGAATGTGTCTTTTGAAAGATGGTATTTTCGTAAATTATAGAAAATCAAGGTTTAACCTGCAAATTAGAATAGATCAAGATAAAATTTTCGGGTTGTATTAATCGGGTCATAAAGTTATAACTACTACACGTTGTATAGTATTTTTTTAATATTACAACTAAATATTTTACCCTTCTAAACTATAATTCAACTTCGTCTTTCCATATGTCCGTGGAAAAACGATTTTTTTCCAAAACGGTGCATACATTAATTTTATTAAGCATACAAATATAGGAGATCCATAAGTAAAACGACATGTCTCCAAATAGTGAGTACATCAACGTCATAATAAATCACACGAGACAAATTTGAAGAACATGATAAAGTGAGATTATAATAAAGAGTACCATAATTTATTGCTGAAAACACAATCATCTTCGTTGGAGGTTGTACAGAGCTCTGTAAATTGAGGTATGGAACAAAATGATTCAAAGTTGGAGTTGCATCAATTCTGTCAGTTCGATGTAAAATTTTATGAGCGTATTTTGGTTGTCCCAAAACAAAATATCAAATGTATGTAAGGCCTCAAGACGAAGAAATAGTTAAGAACTTTGAGGCCTATGGACATGCATTAATAAGCATGGGAAATAGACGGCCACATGAGACCATAAATCTCTTATTCCGCTGTCTGGATGCCTGTTTGAGACCATAAAGGCTTTTCTTGAGTTTGCAAACTAGATCAGGTGAAGGCAATGGATGTCCTGGAGGAGGAATCATATATATTGTTTCATCCAAAATGCCATGCAGAAAAGGCATTGTTGATGTCTATTTGGTGAATGAACCAAGATCTGGAAGCTGCAAGAGCAATCAGTAATCTAATGATCATTGTTTTAGCAACTGGGGAAAACACTTCAAAATAATTAACTCCCTCAAGTTGATTGTAACCTTTGGCCACTAATTTGGCTTTGTATCTAGCCACAGTTCCATCAGGGTTACATTTGACTTTGTATATCCATTTAGATCCCACAACTTTCTTTCCAGTTGGAAGTGAAACAAGATTCCAGGTTTGATTGTTGTTTAGGGCATGCTCCTCATTCATTGCTTTAACCCATTATGGACTTTGACTTGCATGTGCATAAGAATGCGGCTCATTGATAGAAGTAATGGTGCCAAGGAAAGATACATAAGCTGGAGTGAAAGATGGGATAAATGTAGAATCAGTCACTTAATTCATAATGAAGTCTTTAGTCCAGGCAGGAGGCTTTCTGATTCTAGAAGGTAAAGGTGTACGATTGGAAGGTTGTATGGGAGAAACAATTGTTGAATCAGCACCTGAGTAAGTTGGGATATAATGGGTGCAGATGATGAGAGAGGAGATGACAGATCAGGAGTGAAACCTTGCATGCCAGGAGTTGGATAAGAGTGAGGATCAGGAGATGTATGACATGGATATGGAAGATAACTGGGACCAGTATGATCAGAAAGATGTGGTATGGAAGATGTTTGATCACATTGTGACATAATGGATGGATCTTTGTAAGAGAACTAGTCCTCAAAGAATTGAACATCTCTAGACACCATAACCCCTTTGTTTGTAAGATCAAAAGGTTTATAGGCCTTCTGGCCTGAAGGATATCCCAGCAAGATGCAAGGATAGGCTCTAGTACTGAACTTATCCTTGCGAGGAGAAGTATTGGTTGCAAAAGCTAGACATCCAAAAACTCTGATAGTATCATAGATAGGTGGTTTTCCATAGAGACATTTATATGGAGATTTCCATCTAAGAACCGAGGAAGGAAGTCTGTTTCTAAGGTATGTGGTAGTGAGAATAACATCCCCCGGAATTTCTTAGGTAAATGAGAATGGAGATGAATGACTCTAGCAACTTGAAGCAAGTGCTTATGCTTTCTCCCTGCTATACCATTTTGTTGAGGAGTATGTGCACAGGATCTTTGATGAATGATGCCAATATCAGAAAAGAGTGTAAAGCATTCTTTATTGAGAAATTCTATAATATTATCTGATCTAATTACCTTTACAGTTATGGCATATTGATTCTTAACCACAGCAAGAAATGTTTTAAGAAGAAAAGGAGTTTGATATTTTGTTTTAACCAGAAAGGTCCAAGTACTTCCACTGTAGTCTTCCACTATAGTAAGAAAATATTTGAAACCATTAGGGCTAGAAACTTTGTAAGGTCCCCAAAGGTCTACATGAATGGGATCAAAGAGATTATCAGAAGATGTTGCACTGTTTGGAAATGCTAGCCTTTGTTTTTTAGCTAATGGACAAACAAAGCATGCATATTGTTTAGAAATCAAATCAACATCAGCATTCAACTTTAGATTTACATCGTTGGAAGGATTCCTGGTCTATAGTGCCAGTTCAAATCAGAATTTAAGATGGGGTTTGTAATATACACTATGGACTTCCGAGGAACGAAAATACAATGATTCCTAAGTATTTGATCTATGAGTCTACAACTGAAGGGCTTCTTTCTCAGCAGAAAAAGACCATTGAATTCTTTTGCTACTGCAAGAATTTGTTTAGTCATGTGGTCCTGCAGTAAGCAGAAAGAATAAAATAAAAATGTGTAAATGAGATAGACCTTAGCCATCTTATGTATAGAGATCAGATTACATTTGAAATCAGGAACACGCAGAACATTTGAGAGGGTTAGACTAGGATGAAAAACTATTGATCCAACAAACTGAACATATTTGGTTGAATGCTCTGGCATATAAACAGGAATGTTAGTGACATAGATTTGTAAGGTATTTAGGAGAGGTGCACACATGGCTTGTGGCACCACTATTTAGTATCTATGAGTCACATTCGAACACAAAACCATTTCCACGGGAATGAGTTAAAACAGTACCTGAGAAAGCATGATAGTTTGCAAAACTCACTGATTAAGAGCTTGCCATTGGTTGGTCAACCTTTGCTTTCCCTTTGATCAACCTATCCACTTACATCTGTAAATTTTCCACCATTTCTTGAAGATTTGGCTCAGTAATATCCAAAGGTGAGTCCTGCAACTTTATGAGCCACTTGAGTGCTCAAGAGCTTGTTTCTTACTGAAGTATCCCTGCTGCCTTCCCACCAGTCTCGATAGCCATGAAGCTTGAAATAGGTATCCTTCAAATGGCCAAGTGCACCACAATAATCACACTTCATATCTGGCCTTTTCACTTTTCTTTTACCTGAACTATCTCTACTCATAGAAACAGGTTTCTCAAGGTTATCTCTCTGATAGCTTCCTTTGGCTGATCTGTAGCTTTTAACTGTTATAACTGAATTTCTCTAGACATCTTGATGGTCATCACAAACAATGTTCTGTTTCTCAACTTTGTTAATCACAGAATAGGCCTTAGACACATAGGGCAAATGATCCATAACTAAGATCTGATTGCAGACAGAAGCATATTCAGAATTTAGGCCTATTATAAACGGATGCAATTTGTCATCATCATCATGTTCAATGATTGTTTTAACCACGCCACAATTGCAACATTCACATAATTTTCTAGGCCTAAAACATCTGTAATCATCCCCACAGTCCTTTCAACTCAGTAAAGTATGCAGCAACATAATTGTTTCCTTGCTTAATATTAGTCAGATCTCTCTTAAGCTTATTCAACAAAGGTCTATTTATCTCTCTAAATCTCCCTCTTAGATCATTCCACAATCTAAGGGCATTTGTTGAAAACAAGAATCCTCTAGCAATCTTCTTACTCATTGAGTTTAATATCCAGGAAATTAACATCGAATTTACCTTCCTCCACTGAGTAAAAGTTGGATCATCCAAATATGGAGTTTAGACCTCTCCAGTGATAAACCCCAGTTTGTCCCTTGTATCTAGAGCAATCATCATGCTCCTGCTCCATGTGATATAATTGGTCTCATCAAGTAGCTCCGCAACAAGCACCAAAGCTGAGTGATCTGAACTGTGTAGGAACAAAGGATTTGATGACCCATACTTGTTTGCTTCTTCATTATTCCTCTTGTTCTACTGCCCCACAAAACTGGTACTAGAACTTGCTGCCATAGATCTCAGTGAATCCGCAAGCAATTCTAAGATAAAAAACATAAAATAGTAATCAAAGTGACAGAAAGAAATCCCGCTCTAATACCATGAAGATTTAGATGAAATTTGTAGATGCATGTATGTGAAATATGGGTAAAATCAAATTCAAAAGATGGAAAAATTATTGGGAATCAAGTCTCTCAAAACAAACATGGGATTAATCCATAGTTTGTTGCTAAAAAAAACACTGCTACATTAATTATACTACCTCTTAGTGTAAAATAGCAAAAAAGGAAAGGTTAATATAGTAATTACAAGTGCACTTAAAACAAATCAAAGCAGAACCGTTGTGAGCTAAACCAAGTCGGTTGCATTTCCCTCCAAATCCTCCTTGCCGCCAAAATCCAAAACCAAATTTCTCTTCAGGGCCATTGCTAGTACGAATGATGTCGTTAGCATAAACGAGCAAGTAAAATTACGTTAAGTATAAAAAGGGAACAAATAAAGAAAAATCAATCGTGCTGCATTTGAATCTGTGTGAATAAGTTTAGAACTAAAGGTTGAAACTAAACTTCATAATTCACTTTAGATGATAAATAGCCTTTTGAAGGAAACAAGCATAAGTTGGGCAAGGAGGATCCATCTGTATGGAGATTATGTTGGCTAATAACGACAACAGTACATATAAGATGTTATAGTAACTGCAAAATTATGAAAAACTAGGTTTTATGTTATGCAATTGTTTCTTGTCTAACACGCTAATTTGGACAAATACGGGAAAAATTAATATCCTCCATGGCGCCGCCCAATCGACGTGGATTACTAGTAAGGACAAAATCATCCATTACAAAAATAAAATTCTTCAAAACACGTTATAAAATACGATTTTTATATTTAACTATGCAGTTTTTCATTCAAATCAAATAAATGACGCAATTATCATAATTACTATCCATAGTCCCCTCTACCAAGAAAAAAAAAACACCATAACCTCATCTCTTTCCCTAACCTTTGTATTAGTATCTCAAAAGGAGGAAAAGAAGCCAATTTGATCAATGTTTTTTTTACGGGCAAAATTGAAGTTGAAGAAAGCAAACAATGCAAAAAGATTCTTTCTTGCCTTGTTATTTTCCATCTCCCCCTCCTCCTCCTCCTCCTCCTCCTCCTCTCTCTCTCTCTCACGCAGTCACACACTTAACAATATAAAAATACCCCCAAAAACACAATTTTAGTTTTCTTTTACTTTTCCGCCTCACTTAAATTCCCCCCTTCGCCGTTCCATTTCCTATCTCCAAAAACGTGAAAAAATTTCCGATTAATTCTCGCCGATTCTCTCTTCCGTTCGATCCGTCTCCCAGAACACGATAAATCTTTCTTCCGATTCGATTTTCATTTTCCCTTACGGATGCGGAGATAGGGTTTTGTTTTTTCAGTGCAATTAAAAGAAAATCGATTGCTTATTTGCACAGGTTTGGAATTTGGAGGGAAAACAAGGGGTTTTGGTGTGTATTTCTGCGTGTGGTGTGTGGGAAAGATGAGTAATCAGAAGAAGAGGAACTTCCAGATAGAGGCGTTTAAGCACAAAGTTGTGGTGGATCCGAAATACGCCGACAAGACTTGGAAGATTCTGGAGCATGCCATTCATGAGATTTACAATCACAACGCTAGTGGTCTCAGCTTCGAGGAGCTTTATAGGTCTTTTTTTCCCCTTAGTTTTTGTTTTTTGCTTGCCTCGTTGGTGCTGTTTTTGGTTTTATGTGGGTGCATGGATTGGCTGATTTGATTGAATGTCTTTCTGATTGTTACTGTTTCTGTGGCACTGGCTGTAGTTTAAATTGGGATATTTAGGTTTGGAAATGTTGAATTTGATGGTAGTTTTAGGGTGGAATCTATTTTGAGGCGTCTGGTGTGGGAAACATTTGCACTTATGAGTTTTATTTATTCGAAGCAGTAATATGGCTAATCATTATTAGAAGTGTTCTTATAGGTGAGTATGTGATGCGAGTGCAAAATAATGATGTAGTGCTTCTTATCTATCATGGCTCTTGGCGTGGTAATGCATTTTGAGCTGCGTTCAATTGGTCTTTGTTGATTCTGTTGGGGTTCATTTGCAAAGAGTTTTGTTAAGTTCTAAGCCATTTTTGTTTGCTTTAGTCCATTGAGATTTGAAATGACATTCCCGAGTAGTGAGTCTACATGTTGAAGTTTTGTTGGGATGCAGATAGGAAGACTGGTTTCTTTTGGAAGGCTTAAAACCTTAGTGCTTGCTGGTGTCTTGATCAGTTTTGAGGTTTTGCACTGTAGGCAGGACCGCAGGAGATTGCATTTGTGAGTGAAACCTAATTTGGCATGTTAATCACCATTGTTTGTTTGTTTGCACTGCTTAAAAACTTGTTGGGTTGGGAGCTATGGAGCGTTGACATCTGAATAAGATAACACATAACCTTAGGAGCAATCCTACTTTTCCGTAAGGTTAATGTGTTTTTTTGTTGGGGTAAAATAAGGATAGATCAGTTATACTAGTTTTTTGTTCTGCAGATAGTGCTTCTGATGTCGATACCCCTTATCGTGTTTTGTTGAGTTCAACAACATTATTACTTTATTTCTAATGACTGATGCCATTAGTAATATCCTAATTATTTGATTGTCTTTGTGCTCTTTGATATATATATTTTATTGTCTGTTGTGTTGATGATTCAGAAATGCTTACAATATGGTATTGCATAAATACGGTGAGAAGTTGTACTCTGGACTTGTATCGACGATGACCTTCCACTTACAAGAGATGGCGAAAGGCATTGAGGCAGCCCAAGGCGGCTCATTTCTTGAAGAGCTTAACAGGAAGTGGACTGATCATAATAAAGCATTGCAGATGATCCGTGACATTTTGATGTACATGGACCGCACTTTCATTCCAAGTAACCACAAAACTGCAGTCCATGAGCTTGGGCTACATCTCTGGAGGGACAATGTGATACATTCAAGTAAAATTCAGGCTAGGCTTCTTGATACTCTACTCGAACTGATACTCCAAGAAAGGACAGGTGAAGTAATCAATAGGGGGCTGATGAGAAATATAATTAAGATGCTAATGGATTTAGGACCTTCTGTGTATCAAGAAGACTTTGAAAAACCTTTTCTCGAGGTGTCAGCTGATTTTTACAGGGCTGAGTCTCAGGAATTTATAGAGTGTTGTGACTGTGGAGATTACCTAAAGAAAGCTGAAAGACGTCTAAATGAAGAGATAGAGAGGGTCTCACAGTACTTGGACGCGAAGAGTGAAGCTAAGATAACCAATGTTGTGGAGAAGGAGATGATTGAAAATCACATGCTTCGATTAGTTCACATGGATAATTCAGGCTTGGTGAACATGCTTATTGATGACAAATATGAAGATTTGGGAAGGATGTACAGCTTATTCCGCCGGGTGCCTAATGGCCTCATAACAATCAGAGATGTAATGACTTCGCATTTGAGGGACACTGGTAAACAGCTTGTTACTGATCCTGAGAAGCTGAAGGATCCTGTGGAATTTGTTCAGTGCCTGTTGAATGAAAAGGATAAGTATGATAAGATCATAACCTCAGCGTTCAGTAATGACAAGACTTTCCAAAATGCCTTGAACTCCTCCTTTGAGTATTTCATTAATCTCAACCCTCGTTCTCCTGAGTTTATTTCTCTCTTTGTGGATGAAAAACTGCGCAAAGGTCTCAAGGGAGTTACAGAAGAAGATGTCGAGACCATTCTTGACAAGGTGATGATGCTGTTTCGTTACCTGCAGGAGAAAGACGTGTTTGAGAAATACTATAAGCAGCATTTGGCAAAAAGACTTCTTTCGGGGAAAACAGTATCAGATGACGCTGAGAGAAGTCTAATTGTCAAGCTGAAGACAGAATGTGGATACCAGTTTACCTCAAAACTAGAGGGCATGTTCACTGACATGAAGACGTCTCAGGATACCATGCAAGGGTTTTACTCTGGTTATGGTGCTGAATTAGGAGACAGTCCAACGTTGGCTGTCCAGGTTTTGACTACAGGTTCCTGGCCCACTCAACCTACTATGACTTGCAACCTGCCAGCCGAGATGTCAGCTCTCTGTGAGAAGTTCCGGTCATATTATCTTGGGACCCATACTGGTCGACGTTTGTCCTGGCAGACGAACATGGGCACTGCTGATCTCAAAGCAGTCTTTGGAAAGGGGCAGAAACACGAGCTGAACGTGTCTACCTACCAGATGTGTGTGCTTATGTTGTTCAACACTGCTGACCGGCTTACGTACAAGGAAATCGAGCAGGCCACTGGGATTCCTTCATCTGAATTGAAAAGGTGCTTGCAGTCCCTGGCTTGTGTAAAGGGGAAGAACGTTCTCAGGAAAGAACCAATGAGCAAGGAGATAGGGGAAGACGATTCACTTTTTGTCAACGATAAGTTTACCAGCAAGTTCTACAAGGTGAAGATAGGAACTGTAGTTGCACAGAAGGAATCTGAACCCGAGAAACAGGAGACTCGACAGAGGGTGGAGGAGGACAGAAAGCCCCAGATCGAGGCTGCCATAGTTCGGATCATGAAGTCGAGGAAAGTGCTGGATCACAACAATATCATCGCAGAGGTCACAAAACAGCTGCAGTCCCGTTTTCTTGCCAACCCCGGGGAGATCAAGAAGCGAATTGAGTCCCTGATCGAGCGAGACTTCTTGGAGAGGGATAGCTCAGATAGAAGATTGTATCGGTACCTTGCATGAGTTGTTTGTTGTCTCTCAGGTTAGCGTTCATCGGAAACTGTATCTTGTTCTCTTGTTTACAGAAGGTCATCAAGTTTTTACAATCAGCCACATTGATGGGGATTTTCATTTGTGGACACTTTGAAACATGCATCCATTTCTGTTTGTTTCTGAAACAATTGATTGTGGAGGCAGAAGTCAACAACATTACATATTTGTGCTTCGGTGAAAATTGGAAAATAGCAAGTTTTGGAAATTGACTTGCTTTTGCTAATCAAACATTCCGCACTCCTGCAATTTCTTTTTCCGAATCAACTGCAGTATTTGGTGTTAGAAAAAATGGTGGCACTCCTGCGTTCTTCCAAGTCGCTTACAACCTTAATACCGTCCCAGAGTTTGAGAACACGCTTATCATAAATTTCAATAATCAGTATATAAGTAACAATACTTTTATGCGAGATATAGGAGTTAGATTTTTGTAATGTATACATCAGATTATCAGTTATTAAATTTTTATAAACCATTATTATTTGTATTTTTTTTAAATCCCAATAAACATTCATAGCATTACACACTGAAATAAATCCATCCAAAACTCCGGAAACTTAGTATCACATCATAATCATTCAGATTGAAACTTAGTATGAAATAATATCATAGTCATCTACATAGAAACCACCTGCTCATAGGAGGCTTGGTAGTGGGCGTTTGTGTCATCCAGAAACTTAGTTTGAAATAATATCATAATCATCCACATAGAAACCATTTGCTTATGGGAGGATTGGTTTGGTACATTGAAATCATGTGCTTATGGAAGACTTGGTTTGGTAGTGCGCGTTCGTGTCAGTCTTTCCATATAGCGTCTTGGGAGTGAACCGAGAAACTTAGTATGAAATAATATCATAATTATTTACATAGAAACCACCTGCTTATGGGAGACTTGGTTTGGTAGTGGGCGTTCGTGTCAGTTTTTTCATATAGCGTGTTGGAAGTGAACCGAGTACCTCTGCACCCTCCTTTCAAGGCATTCAAATGGAGTTTGATCGAAGCTTCCATTTCAACTTGGATGGTCAGATTGACAGATTTTTTGCAGTATTTGTATTTCTACTGTTGGTGTTTGTCTATGAGCTATGATTATTATTTCTTATTGAAGTCATCGTTAGTCAAACATGCATCGAAAGTTACTATACAAAAGAGAAGTGAGATGGAAGAGGAGCGATGCATACAATTTTATTGATGCACAAAAATGAGACTATTGTGTGGAATATGTATATTCGTTATATATAGTATAACTTAAAATTTTGTAGCTACTACGCATTATTAAGTATGAAGTGTGTATTTTTCCTTAGACTAATCATAGACATATACCTCATTTTTATACTTGTTAAATTAAATTAAATTTATTTACATTTCAAAATATATTTTAATTTTTTTAAAATTGTACTCCCTCTGTTTCTTTATTATTGACACACTTTATTTTTTGGTTTATTTATTTTATATTGACACACTTTCCATTTTTTGTAAGATTCCTTCAATTCCATCTACTTTTTACATTTTACATTCAATTTCATCCGCTCATTTTTTTCACCTAAACACAAGCACTAAAACCTATACTGTCACTTATAAAGAAACGGAGGGCGTAATTTTTTTATTGCAATGAATTAAATTATTTCATTAATTGTATTACATTATAAAATGACTTGACAATCAGAAATACAACAATTTTCTACGTCCCAAAAAAAATAGAAAAAAAAGTAGAAATAGTAAGCAGTTTTCTCCAATTTTTCTTTTCGCAATTTCTCGTCCATATTAACGAGTTTCGTCAGGCCCAAAAGTGTAACCCAAATGAGAAAACTCAATTAGTGCAAATATATTACCTCCCATTTCCAAAAGCACCCCCAACAAACTCTAATTTCTCTCGACTGCCCCTGCCGCTGGAGTTTTGCAGCTCGAAACAATGGCGACGGAGCTGGAAGAACTACTGGGCTTTCTCTCATCCTCTTCCCCACGAGTAAGCTTCAATCAGTTCAAAATAATTCTACGCTCTATTTTCGCAGTTTTTTTTTATTATTTTTATTATTTTTTCCTCCCATGAAGCTGTTCGTCAGCTAGGAGTTACCATGATTGTGCGTTTAGGTGAAGAAGGCCGCCGTCGATATCGTCCGAGATTACACCGGCTCCGATGACGGCATACAAATGCTCGGAAAATACGACGGAGTTGTTATCTCATCGCTCCTTCT
>JAULKM010000013.1:3399680-3410758 GCA_032355605.1 Rubia tinctorum
GGATTTCTTGTACAGGCAAGGCTGTGATATAACTCAACTATTGGTTATGCTTCTTCTTAATCTTACGCAGCTGGATGATGGCATTGATGAATTGCTTCATGTGGTTCCCTTTATTTGCACTCACTCCCACGCTATTACCCCATGTAGTTTCTGAGAAAGTAGTAAAGCATTGTGTTTCGTTGTTACCTGTTTCTGATTAATTAGAGCCTTATATTTTGAGTTCCATGCATATGCCGACCCTTGAACGTTTCCTTAGATGCTTTATTTCAGCTTTTTATTCATCATAGCCGCATTTGTTGCCATCGTTATCATGCATGCTTATGGTTAATAATGTTTTCAAATTCGCTCCTAATTTTCAGTTGGGAGATGAGAAAATGCAAGGCCTGTACCTTATGAAGCTTGTTAGATCTTTTTGTACAACTTCTGGAGATAGAAAGGGTATTAGCAATCTCCACTTTTGTATTCCTTTAATGACTGAATGCTGTGTGTTAAATATTTGCCCATCTCCTTAGTCTTCGCTGCCTTCCTTCTTTGTACTGATGTCACAGTATACCCAAACAATTTTTAACTCTCCTTTCAACAACGCACTCAAAAGGTTTTTATGTTTATTAATATGAATCGTGTGATATGATCCATGACTTGGGAAAAATAGATTACTTTTGTATGAATCCAAATGAATGCCTGCTTAGAAAGGTTGAGACTGAAAGTTCCTTTCTGCCTAAACTCAGGTGATCCCTTTGAACGCGTGGCTTCTATTCTCGTGAACATCTCGAAGAAAGAAGCTGGTAGAAAGCTTCTGCTTGATTCAAAGAGGGGGCTTTTGAAGCAAATTGTCAGGCAATTCGATTCAACAAACCCACTGCAGAAAAAGGGGTACACATCTTCTTTTTGGCCTATCTTAGATCGCTATCCATTTACTTTCACAATCATACACTAATGTCACTTTCTTTTGAATGACTGTGAATCAATTTATCATGCATAAACAAGCTCCAGTAGGTCAAACGGCTAAAAGTATAGAATATGTACAAAACTTTGGAATGTCGTGTCCATCGAATGCTTGCGTGGCTGAAACCTTTTTCGTGTTCTATGCCGTACACAGGTGGTGGGAATTATCCGTAACTGCTGTTTTGAAGCCGAAAAACAGCTTCAAAGTTTCCTTCTAATCTCAGAGTTCCTCTGGCTGGCTCTACTTCTCCCAGTTGCTGGCCACAAGGTGAAACTACAGTCTCATTTGGTTCAAGGATTTTATTGCTTGATGCAATTCTTTTCATCAGATTCCTTTTTGTCCACTTTCTTGCAATAGATATATGGTAAGCAAGACACCGCTAAAATGTCAATGGAGCTGGCGAGCGCGCTTTCAATCGTGCGTGAGCCAGTCACTGATCCTGACGTTCGCACCCAAGCAGTCAATGCTATTTACCTACTCGTATTACAGGTCAGCTGAGACTCGAGTACTCGCTCTTCTAGTTTACCCCCATAGAATTGCAGTGTCGTATTCAAATGAACTGAATCAACTAAGTTTTAGGATGCTGGAAGGAGAGCGTTTTGGTCGGTGAATGGACACCGGATACTGCAAGTAGGCTATGAAGATGAGGAGCATCCAAAAGCGATGGAAGCATACGAGCAAATCGGCTCTCTGGTACTGCATTTTTCGCTCCATTTTTCTTCCTTCCTAAATTGGTGTTTCTGCTTTCTGCAACTTAAGATTGCATTCTGTTCCGTGGTTTTGTCAGCTGGTTCAAGAGAGTGGTGGCCCCATAGACTCGTCTGCAGAAGCGTAGTAGTGGACAAAAGATATCAAGCCCCAAAAGAGATTTGTTTTACGTGTGAAAGAAAATTTTGTACAACCTCCGTCCAGTGGAATCTGCACATTTTTTTTGTAGTCTCCGACAAATTTACACACTTTCTCCCTCAAGGAAATATTCAACATTCTAACAGACATAATTACCCTTGAAATCTTAAAATTTTACCTAATACATCACTACTTTCATAAACCCTAATTGTCATCCAACCTATTCAACCAACCCCTCCTCTCTCCTCCTTTTGTTCCACCGCCACCCTCCCTTGCCCTACCGTCACCCCTCCGCACCTGCCCACCTTTTGCACTGCCACCACCCCTTGCCCTGCCATTGGTTCTCTCCTTTTACCTCCGCCATCACTCATTTTGATCCGCCTCCTCCCCTTCACCACCACCTATCTTCGCCTTCCCCCGCCTCTTGTCATCGCACCTCCCTCCCTCTGACTCCAACTTCTCCCTCCTATCACCTCCCCTTCTTCCAGACCCACCCTCAATTCTTCCCTCTCCTCATCACCCTTGAGTCAACAACGCAACAATGTTCATCTTTTGCCCCCAAGTCAGTGTCGCGGCGTAGCTCGTCAGGGGCGATGGAGATAAGTGGATGATGGAGATAGAGGCTAAGAGAGCAAATCTGGAGTATTAAGGCAAAGGAAGAAGATGGGGGTAGTTTTGTCTTTTCATATATCATAAATTGAAAGTCTCACTTTCTCTTTCTGCTGAAAGCCCTGGGACAGATAGAGTAATTGTATTTTGGTTTCTCAAAACTCAGACCTTATATTTATGCTTTTCATCTTTTCTTTGAAGTTTGAAGAAGAGCAAATAGCGTTATCAGAAATTGGAAGAGCTTTGGTCGCATGACTGTATTATAGACTCTTTTTTTTGCTAAGGTTGTTTCACTTTATCCAAAATATAGTTTTGACTGTGAAAATCTTACTCTAATTGTTCAAAACAAACTTGTAATTGCACTATTAATTTAGTCAATTTATTTTTTAAAAAATCAAAACATCTAAAATAGATAGGGGGAGATTATACTAAGGGACCCCAACCCTAAAATAAAAATAATAAAAATGTTGTTACAATGGTGTCGTGAATGGCCTGCAAGGAGAGTAAAGAGAATGTGACTGATTGGTGAGGTTTGTGTACTTTTTGTAACCGTAAATTAACATCCTAAACATCATGTTTATGATGGTAATTTAAGGTTTTAATCATTCTACATGTGAAGTTTGTACAAAACATCAAATATTTTGTGAAAAAAAAACATAGTTGTTCATTGGCCATGCTCCTGAAGACTCAAAATTGGAAGTCCCGTAGTAACCCCTTGCAAAGCTTGCCTAATGGGGTTGGAATTTGATCATAGGTAATGAAAATGTGTTGGTCTCTAGTATTACGAGGCTGTCTTGCCAATAGATGGGCTACTTTGTTTTGTTCCCTAAAAACATGCTGCCACCGGATCTGTTTCAGATCCGTCAGGTAATCCAACTCTCAGAATTGTCTTTGCAATTTCCAAGGTATTTGTCTCTTGCCCTCCATGATCTCGATTATCTGCAAACAATCAGCTTCACAAATTAGTGGTAGGAAATTTCGTCGAATGCACAACAATACCCCTTTTAAACAATCTTCGTTTTCAGCATGGAGTGGTGATGATCATTCAACAGTGAAACAAGTCGGCGCCATTATTAGACATCATGTTATTCTTCACAATGATGCCTACGGAATGGTTAGAGATTAGAGAAAATGAGGCATCAAAATTCAATTTATAACCAGATCCGATGGCATCCGCTTGTGAATTTTTATCGTTGATCCCCTACAAACTAATGATATGCAGTCCCAATGCATGCAAAAATGCGATCAATCCGCTCGCGCTCAACGGCCCATACCAGCCCACACCCAGGCCAACATATGAGATGTAAATCACGGTAGCCCACCAATGCAGTCCCAATGCATGACTTTGTGGGTGCATGGTGAGCATGTCATTTATGAAACATTTAAATTCCTTCACACTAGCCACTTTGTTCAATTTTTTACCATCACAAGTAACTGCATCTTTCTTTCCATAAATCCTAAACAGTGGCAGCTGAGATCACATTTACTAAATTATTCATGGTTCTAGATTGAATTGAGTAACTAAACATCCACGAAAGCCTATCAAATAGATGCTCAAAGTCACGTGGTCTGAATTCAAGTATTAAATACACCCCTTTCCATAGGAATTGTGCTGCCTCACAGTGATTGAAAAAAGTGATTCAGGGTATCAAGATTAGCAGAAAGGGCATTTTAAAACAGTAACTATTTGCATCCTAAGATTAGCACAGAAAGGCATTCAGTCAAAATTGGCTAAGTGTTATTATAAAATTATATACATTATCATGTGACATATTATTAAATTCGTTTTAATGTTCATCTTCTTAACATTAGTTTTTCGTAATTTTTAATTTTTTATAATTAAAGATAACATTTTTTAAGTCAGTTGTCAAAAGTTAAAATGTGCAAGTTACACAAAGGCCAAACATTTGTTTTCTTTTTAATCTTAAAATATCTTGCAATTTTTTCAATCTATTTATTAAATTATCTACGATGACACAATAGAGGGTAAACAGTATAAAATAACAAATTAAACTGACTGAGGTTGAAAACTTACTCCCTCCGTTTCTTTAACAGTGACACACTTTCTAATTTTGGATGTTTCTTTAACAATGACACATGCTAGTTATGACAAGTTTAAAATTTTTTACATCCACTCATTTTATTTTTTCTTCTTTCAATTCAATTTCATTCACTCATTTACCATCTCCTAAATTCTAACACCCAAACAAGTGGTGTCATTGTTAAAGAAACGGAGGGAGTACAAAATACAAAAGGGAAAAGTAAGTTAAAGTCAGTAAGCAAAAAAATATAAATGCCCATTGGAATTTGGTAATGTGGAATTAAAACTAATTAATATATTATGGCGCGAAAAGAATGATTCCACGCTGTAATGGCGCTCAAAATTGAAAACCACCGAAAAAATCTCAGCCTCCCGCCATAGCCATTCCCTCCATTTTCTCTCTACATAAAACACCCAAGAAATGACAACTCGCACCAAACCCATTTCCCCACACTCTCAGAACCCGAAACCCATTCATTGGAAGCCATGGATTTGTCGGACGTAGCCAAGAAATTGGGCGTATCGCAGAACAAGAACGTGGTCCGCAAAGCCGCCGAGCTCCGCCGCCTCGCCAACCTCCAGTTCGATTCCTCCGCCATCGGCGTCGGGGAGATCTGCAAGGCGATCATATGTTTGGAAGTTGCCGCTCTAAGGTATGCGTTTCAATTTCTCAAATTGGTGTTTCGATTGATCTGAACCCTAAATCCAATCTGTTGATGATTGGGAATTTGGGATCTTTGATGGAAGGATGAATGTGATTTTTGATCGGCAAGCTGCGATTCGACTGAGCGGTATGTCGGAGAAGGCTTACATTAGGTCCTTCAATCTGATGCAGAATGGCATGGGAGTAAAGTAAGTAATCTCTCTCTTTAGGGATTAATCTTTTAAATCGATGATTTGTATTTGATTTTTGTTGTCGGTGCTTGTGTAGGAACAAGATTGATGTAAGGGAATTGGCGATTCAGTTTGGTTGTATTAGGCTGGTTCCTTTTGTCCGCAAGGGGATCTCTTTGTAAGTACCAGTAATCTTCGTTGCTTTTGTTCGATTTGATTCTATGAAGAATATCTGTTGTTGATTGAAGTGCGTTTTGAATTACTGTATCTTCAGGTATAAGGATAGGTTCCTTTCGTCACTGCCTCCTTCTCGGAGGGCAACTGCGGATTTCACCCGACCTGTATTTACTGCTGTTGCATTCTACCTATCCGCGAAAAAGCATAAGGTAAAACATCTGCATTGATTTTGATAATGGAGCATTGGGATAGAATGAATGGGATGAATGCTGACGATCTGTTGAATGTTTTGCAGTTAAAGGTGGATAAAATGAAGTTGATTGAGATATGTGGAACTTCAGAATCTGAGTTTGAGAATGTAAGAACTGGATTTTTTTTCTTCAAGTTGTCTTCTGTTTGTAGAAAATGGATGGTAGTCCTGACCCGAATAATGTTATATCAGGTTTCTACCTCCATGAAGGACCTGTGCTTTGATGTTCTTGGCACCTCTAGCGAGAAGAAAGATCCGAGAGAAGTGAAGGGAAATAGAGGTAATGATCATGCCATTCTTTTGAATTGTGATCACCATTTGCATATTGGTTCTTAATTAGGACTCGAAATTTGATTCAAACTTCAGTTGAGTGTGTTGAAATTGTCTCTGCTGAGTCCTAAATCTCTAATACTCATTTCCTTCTCCTATGCAGAACTACTGGATGTTTTGCCTGAAAAGAGGTCGGCCGAGGATGGTGGTTATTCATCTGATGATGGAGAGGTAGTTTTCGAGTTTTCAGCAAACGAAATCCATTTAATCGATTTGATGCATTAAGGAGAAAAAATGTATGGGATCTTAATTTCACGTATATTACCAACTTCTTGCAGACATCTGCTCATAAAAAGCGCAAGCGTGAAGAAAAACACAAGTACGAAGGGTGGAAATCAGATGTTCTTGCTTCCAACAAACAGGAAAAGGCAAAAGGTATCAAAATACAAATGAAATACTCTCTATTAACCGATCTCATTGGTATCTCCACGAAATACTAATGACAGTTTCTTTGCCTGTTCTTGACATTGCATGTACAGTTCCTACAAAGAGAGCCAAGCAAGCCAAGCTAAACTTCCCCAAAGAGGCTGTTCATGTACAAACCTAGAACAGGAATTCACCACCTTTTGGTACATAGCTTTAATGGCGATTTTGCTTCAACTATGAAACAACAACCTAACTGGATGCTTTTAACTGATTGTACTCCAGTTGTTTTGTCGATGAGAATATTATCTTGAAGGCTTTCATTGCTCATATTGGACAGCTCCAACTCCCGAATTTAATTCTGAGGTTTTCATCTGCCTGGAACAATCAATACTGTGATCAATGCTGTCCAGACAATAACATGTTCTGATGAATCTGTCCCTAACCTTTTTGGGCAAAGTTTAACCAACCTTAATTAATAGCCTCAGGATTAGATTAATAAGATATGATGTTGGGGGGTTTGTGTGACAATAAATGATTTGGATGATCTTGATTAATTTCTAATTAATCAGCATTAATCAGCATTTATTTTGTCTATATTTAGAACTAGTCCAGATTCTTTGTATGTGACACATGTAAAAACCTATATATTATTTTGTAAATGGAAATAGAAGGTAAGTTGGAATGTTACAATAACATGGTATCAGAGCTTTGCCAATCCTAGGGATTTTTTTTCGACCTCCCCTCTTCCTTCTTCATTCGGCCGCTGCCTTCTCTTCTCCTTCAATTGAATTTTTTTTTATTGTTTTTGTTGATCGATCATGGCTGACAACAAGAATTCAGACCGGTTGTCCCTCAACACCATGATCCATTTACTCAATACAAAGTTGGATGCCAACACATACCTGCAATGGAAGCAGCAGGTTCAATATGTGTTTAAACCGCAGGGATTGTATGGTCATCTTGATGGTTCTAGTTCATGCCCGGATTTCCCGGTGTTGCAGACACCGGTTTCCTCCTCCTCTTCTCTGCCTGATGATGCTGCGGTTCTCAAAGCTAGAGAGGTCTTTGATACGGCCAAGGCTGCCTATGATGATTGGGTTGCTGATGATCAACGAGTCTGCAGTGTGATTTATTCCTCTCTCTCTTCTGATGCCAAGAACGAAATCTCGCAATGCACCACCGCGAAGGAGATGTGGGATGCCTTCGCCACGGCATATCAACACAGTACTGCCATTGCGGCCTTCTGTCTCCGCCAACAGGCCGGCATCATCCGTAAAAACGGTACTGTTCATGAGCTTCACCTTTCATTCATGAAAATTTTTGATCAATTATCTGTCATGGGAGAACCGGCTAGTAATCGTGAGAAATTGATTTGGTTTCTTAATGCTTTGGGGGCTGATTTTAAGAATTTTAGTGCACCTATTGCTGCCCGTAAGCCTCTTCCTGATTATATGACTGTGGTTGATGAGGCTCAGGGATATGAATCTTTTATTGTTAATGTGGAGAAACCACAGTCGAATAGTGTCCAGGGACAAGTAAATTCAGGTCCGATTGCTTTTGTGGCTTCTGTACAGCAACAGGGAGAAGCTGGTTCTGATCAGCAGCCTGCCGTGGGCTGCACGTGGCCTCACGCGCCGGCGGAATCTGCGCGTGGAAGTGGCGCGCCGCCCCACCGGCAGACGTGGTGGCAGAGGCTCCTGGAAGGGTTCTGGACGTGGGTCCTGGTCCAGATCTGCTGCATTTGGGTCTCCAATTCAGTGTTATACCTGTGAGGGTTTCGGTCACATTGCTAGTCAGTGTCCTTCGGCCATGCCTCGCCCTATGGCTCCGGCTCCTCAGCCTTATGTTCAGCAGCAGTACTCGCCTTCTGTTGGTCATGCTCCTCAGGCAGTTCAGGCTCATCTTGTTCAGCACTATCCGCAGTATGCTCCTCCGATGCTTCAGGCGCCTCCCACACCACCGGGTTTTGCAGCACCCCCGTATTCTGCTCCTTCAGCATATCCCACTCAGCCATTCATTGCTACTGCCCCCAGTGTTGCTTCATCGATCCCTGACTGGTATATGGATTCAGGAGCGACTAATCATATGAGCTCTTCTGCTTCCAACCTATCGAGTGTCACTCCGTACAATGGTAACACTCTTGTCTCTGTTGGTAATGGTGCTTCTATTGCTATTGCTGGTATTGGTAGTGCTCGTATTAGTTCTACCTTGCATTTATCTGATGTGCTGCTTGTGCCTGCAATTACTAAGAATCTCTTATCAATTAGCAAGCTTACTCGTGATCTGTGTGCTACTATTACATTTGATGATCAGTGTTTTGTCATTCAGCACAAGGTCACCAAGGCAATTCTGGGGCGGGGACACGTTGAGGATGGACTCTATATGCTGGACCGTGGTGAAGAGGCACTTCTTTCATTTGTTAGACAGAATAAAAATAGAGCATCTTTTGAGATTTGGCATGCTCGATTAGGACATGTGTCCTCTAGCACTGTTTCTTTGTTGAACAAGAATGGTTATTTATCTCTTACTTCTGTACTTCCTAAACCTGGTATTTGTGAATCTTGTGCTATGGCGAAGGGTCAAAAGTTGTCTTTTGTTGAGAATCCTAAGCGCGCTGCTCATGTTCTTGATTTAATACATTGTGATTTATGGGGGCCTTCTCCAGCCTTATCTGGAAGTGGTTTTGCTTATTATGCTGTGTTTTTGGATGATTACTCGCGATTTACCTGGTTTTATCCTCTTCGTCGCAAATCAGACTTTGTTGACATCTATTTCCAATTCGAGGCTTTCGTAGAGAATCAGTTTTCATCCCGCATCAAAGTCTTTCAAAGCGATGGTGGCACTGAATTTATCAATAACAGGTTGCAGTCACACTTTGGGGCTCGTGGCATTCATCATCAGGTGTCATGTCCATACACTCCAGAGCAGAACGGTAGGGCTGAACGGAAGCATCGACACATAACGGAAATGGGGCTATCCATGCTTCTCCACTCTCACATGCCTATCTCATACTGGGATGATGCCTTTAGTGCTGCGGTTTTCACCATTAACCGCCTACCCACTCCTGTTCTTGATAACATCTCTCCTTTTGAGGTTCTATTTGGTCGGCCCCCAGAATACTCCAACTTTCACCCTTTCGGGTGTCGTGTATTTCCATATGTTCGACCGACTGCAGCTCACAAACTTGCCCCTCGCAGTCTTCCATGTGTCTTCATTGGTTACAGTGCACATTATAAGGGGTTCAAATGCTTGGATTCGACTTCCGGACGTACTTACATGACTCGACATGCTCGATTTGATGAGTCTCACTTTCCCTTTTCCACTGCATCTTCGGAGGTTCAGTTTTCATCCCTGGATGTTTCATCTTTTTTGGACCCCACTGATCCAGACTTGTCTATCACCATCCCTGATCTTGCTTCAGCTTCACCAACCTTGCCTTGTTCGGTGTGTCCAGATTCCTCGTCCACATCTGAGATTGCAGCACCAACGATTGCCCCTGATGAGGATGTGGTTGTTACACCTCCACGTTCTCCTGCTTCTATGACCACACTGACTGATCCCTCAAGTGGTTCGAATGTCCTCTCCAGCCCCAGTTCCAGTTCAGCATCGGCCAGTTCCTCATCTTCGGACAGTTCCTCTGGAAGTGTTTCTCCGACTCCTCAGGTGCCCCGTCCTCATTCCATGACCACTCGTTTACAGGATGGGACACGTGTTGCCCGTAATCTTGGCCCAGATTTTGTTGCAACAGGATTGGTTGCAGAACTTTTGGAGCAGAAGGAGCCACGTAATTTTCGAGCCGCGGCGAAACATTTAAAATGGGTTGCTGCTATGGATGAGGAAATGGCTGCTCTTCGCCATCAGCAGACGTGGGAGTTGGTGCCTTGTCCTCCAAATGTTAATATTGTTGGCTCTAAGTGGATTTATCGGCTGAAGTATCGTCAGGATGGCTCTATTGATCGTTATAAGGCCCGTCTGGTGGCCCAAGGATATTCTCAGATACCGGGATTTGACTTTGATCATACTTTCAGTCCGGTGATTAAGGCTGCCACTGTTCGTACTGTACTTGCCATTGCCACTATGAGGAAGTGGCCATTACATCAGTTGGACGTCAAGAATGCCTTTCTTAATGGTGTTCTTGATACTCCTGTTTTCATGGCACAACCGGCTGGTTATCAGGATCCTGCTCGTCCTCATCATGTCTGTCGCTTGCGGAAGGCCATTTATGGACTAAAACAGGCACCCAGGGCGTGGTTTGATCGGTTCAGTTTGTTCGTCAGGCAGTTGGGTTTTGTTGGCAGTCTTTCAGATCCTTCACTGTTTGTATTCTCTCAGGGCACTGTTGTTATTTATCTTCTGGTCTATGTTGATGATATCATTCTCACTGGGAACAACAGTGTTGCTATTCGGCAGTTCATTGCCCGTGCTGATCGTGAGTTTTCTGTCAAGGACTTGGGTTCTCTCAGCTATTTTCTTGGTTTAGAGGTTACCCCTACCTCTACAGGGCTGTTCTTGGGCCAAGCCAAGTATGCTAGAGATATTCTTCAGCGAGCTGGGATGTTGGATTCTTCTCCGGTCTCTACTCCGTTCTTGCCGCTGTCCCAGCTTCATAGCAGTACGAGTGGACCATTCCACAATCCTAAGTTGTATCGTTCCCTTGTTGGCGCCCTTCAGTACCTTAC
>JAULKM010000013.1:3457027-3476213 GCA_032355605.1 Rubia tinctorum
TGCAATTTGTTTTGGGATTCCTCACCTTGTCCAAGTAATGATTTGTCCACTAGTTTTTCTACTAACAAGTGCTACACCTGACTCCACAAACTGATGATGAATCTTTTTCAACTTCCAAGTTAGTTTGTGCACTTCCCTACTCAAGTTAAGTTTAGCTTAAATTGCAACATCATTCCCAAAGTTAGAGTCTGGTTTCTTATATCGAAAAAATATTGAAGCCAGACTTTTTTGTTGGAACAGAGCGAGTAGTTTATTTGCATTTCAGTTGTTTCTGGCCTTTGGTTGTATTTCATTCTAGTTGGATAGAGAATGTACAAATATTTTTATTTGTAGGGAATTAGTCAGTAATTGATGATTTTTTTTTGGTAAATTGATGAAATTGTTGTTTAGCTTAATTCCTAGACAACTTTGAAGCTCGAGTTTTGCTGATGGGATGCTGTTTTTACCTTTACACGTTGACCTTCTTACATATTGACTTACCCTAAACAGACAAAGAAGTATGTACTTTTCTAAGAAAATATGTACTTTTCTAAGAAAATAGACAAAGAAGTTCAAGAAAAATAAGATTAGTGCCCGCATTTGTTGTGTAGGAGGTGTTAAGCAGAAATTCAGAAGAATTGAAGGATGAGAAAAGCAATTCGCAAAAGATTGAAGGAATTCAAGATTGCGGAGTTTTTCATTACCATCAAAATTAATCATGCCTGTAATTTGACGAACTTCCCTATAATACTAGACTATTCGATCGGATTACATTTCAAAAGAGAAACTACCCACAAATTAGTGAAATGCCCTCTTTAGTTTCTCTAAATAAACTAATTCCGGTCATGATAGAAAGGCTCAAGAATGTGCATAAAAAATGGGCCATAATGGTTATAACTACTTTAAGTATCATTCCACTTTATTTAAGTCTCGCCCACAATTGAAAGCCCGAATGAAGATAAATGGGCTAATGAAATGGACATTGTATAACACAAAATAGAAAATTATAGATTGGGAAAAGAGTACAATTAAAGTAGTTGGGCTGAAATGATTCATCCAAATCCGATTCATACCATGGAACAGGTTTAAATAATTTATTGTTAAATTATGCCTTATGTTTTACATCAAATTTTGTATGATTAGTATTTTATCCAATTTAAATTATAAAAAAATGTTAATGAGGGTGGACTGATGGTTGGTGGGAAGGGCGGCTGGCGGTGTAGATGACGACAAGGTTGATGCGGTGGAGAGGGCTTATCGTGGGGTTCTCTCGTGATGGTGGGCTGGTAGTGGGGCCAGTGGCATTGTTGAGGGGTTGAGGGAGGGGAGTTGAGGTTGACGGTAGTGGAGATGGAGATAAGGCTGGGGTGGTAGAAGGTGGAAGGGGTGGTGGTGTGATAGTTTTCTGACAACATATTCTTTGACTGAGAGGGTTGCATGATGGGATCGTTAATTTTTCTTACAAAATTAAATTAATTATGTGTATATACATTTTCGGGTGTAAAGAAGTAAAATATATGATGTGATTTAGCAATACCATTATAGTATCAAATCCAAATTGAAATCCGTTAAATATTTTAAACTCATACTCGATCCACGCACTTCTTCCGTTCTTTTGTGCTTGACATACATTTTGGTGATATTTTTTAGATAACTTAAAATGTATGGAGAGAACTGGAATTGGGAGAGTGCAAAGATTTATAAGCGAATGAGAACAACTCACTTTTTATTATAAAATGATGTATGACCATCTTTAAAAAACGGACATACTCTCTCCATCCCACTATTAATTGTTGAATTCGACTTTTCAAAGCCAAACTAACCCAACTTCAACCATTAAATTTTATTATTCTATATGGAAGACTATTATCGTGTTATATGTTTTCGGATTCATCATAACATGTATTTTTCATTTATAATTTTTCTGAATTTTTTTTACACATAAAATGAAAATATTAATATTTAAACATATATGTAATTAATTTTTAAAAATCAAATTAAGCAATTAATAGTGGAACGGAAGGAGTGCGTCCCACCTCTTGACGCTGGGTAAACTATCATTGATTTTTTTTACTACTGTAGTTTATCAAGCCTGGGTTTCTATGAAAGAGCCTAATACACTTCTAAAATTTTGGATGGAGTCTTAGAATTCCCCTGGCCATTTACTGCAGACAATGACGTAAAGGGACATGATAACTCCATGCCTTCAATGAACCAGGGAACACGCCCAGGATAATCACAGCAATTGATATTGGCAACTGAATCGAACAAGGAACGCTAAGATTAAAATTCCATACTCCGAAATGTAATTAAAATTCCATAGAGAAATAGACAAAGACAAAATCAATCCTAGCAGTCCTCCAAAATGCAAACATCTGCTGCTAAATAACCTCACAATACTTCCATAATCCTCAGAGATAGTCAAAAATTCATCTTTAGCTCTTTCCAGCTGACTTTTCCTTGAGCTTCTGCATCTTCAAAACCTTCTTCACAATCTTCTGTTCTTCAACGAGGAAGGCCCTGATAATCCTGTACCATGGGAAAAACAACTCGTCAAAAATGATGGCACATACACAATATTTATATTGAAGACATAAAATGAATAGGAAAATGAACCTATACTAACCTTTCCCTCACAGCACTTCCGGACAATACACCACCGTAAGGACGGTTCACAGTCCTTCGGTTCCTAGGAAGTCTGGACCTCTTGTACTCTGTAGGTCTCAGATGTGGAATCTGCAAGCACAACGAAAATATTCACACTCCACTCAGAATGACTTTACTCAACTAGCATACTGTTTGCAAGGAAGGTTACAATATCCACCAGATAACATTAAAACATAAAGCAACTATTCAAGCAACCAACATCATTCCAATTTCCAGCAACAAGAACCATAACTCCACTGGGTAATGTAATTATTCATATCAGGAAATAATGTCATGCTAAACGCAGTAATTCACAAGGACCACGAACAACAAGAACCAAACTCCCAAGTGGTAAACTTATCACACTTCATAATCATTTCAAGCTCTATGGAACCAAAAAGGCTCCGTTAAATCAACAAACATTATAGCCAACAGCACTCAGATGACCTTGCCTTATAAAATTAATGTAGTCATTCAAAAACAGGACGAGGACCAAGAAACTTCAACAATCATATAAAAACTGAACCTCACAATGCGCGCATTTACAGATAAGCAATAGATTAACATAGCACAAGGATAAAATAAAGCCCTTCAGAACTACTCCCAAATATTGTCTTCTTAAAAAGGTGCTCACAAAACAAGTTACATAGCTCTCAGCTATATTCTACCCACATGATACATACAATCAATGCAGACAAATGAATCGCTATCGGAAATAAAAAGCTGGCAATTATGTAGCAATAAAAGCACATACCCACAGGTACACATACATTACAGGTACCATCAACAATCATATATATCCCCAGACATTTACCTAGTCACAGCAAGAAGCAAACTGAACACTTAACCACTACAAAACCTGCTAGAGCTCTACAGACCGAAAGCAGTTACAATATCATTAATCCTACCCAACTATCAAATCCGGACTCCTAAAACTTCTAACAAAGCCTAAATTACTTCAAATAGACATATAATACACAACGAGTTCAGCATCATCATTGATAATCCAACAGCAGAGAGTACTTTTTAATTAACGCAGCATTTACGAAACGTACCCCTTGGATCCTCTTGCCAGTGACAGGGCACTTAGGTCCACTCGCCCTCTTCTTCGTGGTCTGGTACACGAGCTTTCCACCTAATCACACACAGACGCACAGACGCACAGATCAAACCTCAATCAATCAGTACAATCAGGCGATTAACACAAGCACAAAAAAAAGATCGGAGAGATTGAGGCGCCGGAAATACCAGGGGTTTTGACGACGCGGTGCTGGTTGGACTTGGTGGCATAGCTGTGTCGCTTCCGGTAGGTAAGCCGTTGCACCATTTCTGCGGCCGCCTTCTCTGTTTCTCCGCTTAGGTTTTCGAGAGGGAGGAGCAGAAGTAGGGTTTTGGGAACAAGTAGGGAGAAAAGGTATTTAAAGCTGTTGCCCCAGATCTGATGGGTGGGATTGTCTTCATAATTGTTAGATTGGGCTGTTAAAACCCAAGTTCACTTTCATTGTTGTGGGCTGTTAGGACTGATATATGGCCCAACTGATTCTCATGTTTAGATTCATTTTTTCCTTTGCATAATGCTTTTTTGTAAGGATGTCAAAAGATCCGTAGGGTTTATTTAGGAAAATCAGCTCCAAATATGAGCTTTAAGAGTACAGTTTCTGAGGAGAGAAATAAGGATTGGGGAAGAAGAAGAATTCTCAACTGATCAGTTCCTAATCGATACCACTAACATGATAATCATGTCATTTATACATTCTAAAGCAGCGATTATAATTGCTAACAGAATAGCGGTTGAGAGTTTGTTAGCATCTCTGCGACCAACTCCTCCACGGCCCTCCGACGCAAGTGATCCACCGACTTGAATGTGCTTAAGCTTCCCAATATGCCCTTGGGCCAATTATGGTTCTTGACAGCTTTTTGTGGAGGAGAAGTGGGCTTTTTGGGTTTATTTATTTTTTACTACAATTATTTTTTAAAAATTACAAAATAGCACTCCACTGTTTTATTTTTTTTTAAAAAAAATCTACTACAAGTAGTACTAGCAATACAAAACTTTGAACGAAACAGAAATAGTGATTTAAATATAGTAAATTAGTTTTGTTGATCCCCCTAAACGTTAATTGGCCTTGTTCTTATTTGTTGACTTGTTTTGTGAAAAAGTTTGAATATAAATTAATATTAAATAATCAGAAAAAGAATGGTATTAGCTAAAATTAATATCATCTGATTGATTACAGAAGATTTCAAGATAAAAACCCATAGTCCCACTCAAAGATTCTACTTTCTCGATTCTAAGGAGAAAATAAAGGTTGTTTTTAAATAAAATAAAAATGAAGGGTATTAATGATTTTTTAATGGTATGATTTTGGGACACTTTTTGCACATTTAGGGAAGGCCATATAGTTTGGTATTCAAAATTGATCCATCGGTTGAAAAAATGGGAGTAGAACTATTCAAAACCCAATTGAAACGATTGGAATTCAATGCTTTTACCTTTACCTTGTAATTTGTCGATATTCAGGATGCTGGTTTCCGCCAATAGTATATTACTTGAGGATCGCATTCCATACATGTTCTACATTATAGTTTTTACTTTTGGGAGATCAAACAGAGCTTGATTAATTTCCACTAGAAAGGAAATTAAGAACGAGCATTCTTTAAAGCTCAATAAAAATGAAGATCTTTTACTACTGAATTTGTTGAGTCTCGAATACTAAGGTATATAGAGGACTGCGTCAAACTTGGATGCCTAATAACCCATTTACGGTATTTAAAACGTATTCCTAATTATATTTTGTAAATCTATTTAGAATATTCGGATTTCAAGAGTATATGATTCGAATAATGCTCTTTTCTAATTATCTGTACTTCCGTTTAATTTAATTTAACTAATTTCAATTCATTAAATTTGAATTTGATGAAACTTAATTTAGGGAAAATTGTAAAAAGCGACCCTATTAAATTGAGAAAGTGCAGATATGACCTTGTAAAATTTGAAAGTGGTGGAGAATAACTCTAAGTTTTTTTTTAAAAAAAATATAATGCAATTATACCCAAATTGCACTATTCCAACATTGATCGAACAAATTCAGACATTGGCCATTTATGAATAGACAAAAATACCCCTATACTTTAAACCAAATATTTAATGACAAAAACACCACAGGGTTTATTCTTCTTCATCATCTTCAAAGCAGCCACCAGCTCCGCCGCCACCATAAGCTCCGCCACCGCGCCACCACTCCACCACTCAAACCTCGCGCTAGTGGCGCCACCACCTCTGTACCAATCTCCTCTGCCTAGACTCGTCGTGCCACCGCCACCTCCTCCACACCCGCCGTGCCACTGTCTCCTCCTCCACACCCGTCATGCCACCATCTTCTCCTCCACACCTGTTGCCTCCACACTTCTCCCCCGCTAGTGCTCAACCCTAGCTCTACCCTTATCTCTTTGTCATGGGTCACCTCTAGCCTCCGTTACTCCTCTCCGCCACGAACCACAGCTCCCTCGCCACCCCACCACCCCGCCACCCCAGCTCAACCCTACCCGCTCAGCCTTCACCGCGTAAAAGCCACCCCCACCGCTTAAAAGCCCCACTACTGTGTAATAGACGCCCACCACCACGTCGGACCCTAGCCTGCCGTTCACAAGAGCGGAGGAATGTTCCCACGAAGGAATGGGGGCTAGGGTTGAGCGGAGGAATGTGAGGATGTTACAAGAGCGAAGGAATGTGAGGATGTTACAAGAGCGGAGGAGATGATCAGGGAAGAAATGGGGCACGATGGAATGGAATGGGAGCGGGGATACCAGAGAGGGGGCACGGTGGAATGCGAAATGGTGTTTCCGTTAACGGCGGAATGAGAAGAAGAGAAAATTTTGTTGTTTTGTTAAAAACCAAGGGCATTAATGTCTGTTACATACTTTTTTGGGTATTTTAAAAGTTTGAACGACCATTTCAACGATTTCCGACGATTTCTTATTTTTGCACTTTCAGATTTTACAAGATCATTTCTTCATTTTCACCCAAAACATAGGGTTAAAAGCACATTTTACTCTTTAATTCAAGTTAGTATACTATTACTAGTATTTAGTAAATTTATTTCTAATTCATTTCATTTCAATTCATTCATTTTCGTTTAAACCAGATGAAAAGAATTGGACATAACTCTTAAATTGTAGCATTTTGTATTCTAAAATTTCTCATCATAATACTTTCTTTAATTTTGTTTTGAGATAAAATACTTTCTTAAATTAATTTCTACTATTCTTGGTCAAATATGATGAGACTCTATTTCTTTGAATTGAATTAAATTAAAATAAAATGAATTGAACTGATTTTAACAAAATTAAATTGAATTATGATTAACTGGAAAAGAACCTAATTGTCCACCTCTTGCTTTACCCCATTGAAAAGTGAAGTAAAGAGGGCACATTTTTCCCCTATTAGTTGAAGTACAAAAACTACCTCAATAAAAAATCTAATTAGTAACAATTATTTCAGCATGGAAAGAGCAAAAATGATGGCTCAATCCCAACTCTCCTGTTGACTATACTAATGTTGTTGAGTTTCTTCAAACACCAAGTCAACTGGTCGGTGGTCAACCTCGGCATGGTCAAAACCCTGGCCACCAGTTTCAGTTCCACTTGAGAGATCAACAATGCTGAAGAACTTGGGATCGAGTTTTTATGCTTTTGAAACTTCTTCACTATGCAGCTTCTGCTTCTCAGCATGTCTTTGATCTTTCTCTCCTTCTGTTTAATTTGCATGCGTTTCAAGAACATCATGAACATGTTTAGCAGATGTTAATGAAAATACTCCCATTTTAAGGACTGAACTAACCTTTTCAAGACAAGTTTTCACATTTTGGAGAAGCTGAAAATCTGCGGGAGATACGTTAATGGTGTGTGTTGATGATCCGTTGGATTCATCCTTGTCGGCGTGAATGAATTCCCAGAATATCTGCATTGAGTCCTTGATGGCTTCTGCCAACATGGTTATTGAAATGGAACGCGATCCTTCTTCTCCCATTGCTTCCTTTTTGTTCTTGGGGCAATCATCTGCAATGAAAGTTGGGTCGCAAGAGTTTATGAGTCGCGAAAAATTGCTAATTATGTATGAGTGTAGCCGATTATAGAACAACGCGTGTTACACTCCTAAATTCGCTAAGATATAGGATGTGTTTGGCAGATCAGCTTCTGTTTTCCCTCCAAATATACCTGCTGGTTTTAAGATAAGCAGTTTTTTGGTAGTTTACCGAGCACCAAAAGCTGATTTACTTATAAGCTAAGCAGGTCAAACACAAACAACTAAGTCGGCCTACATCAGACGACTCGAAGCTTAAGGGATCAAAATGACACACCTTTGATGCATGGAACTTGAAGAAGGCCGCGGAAGAGGCATCTGCTTCGGACAAAATGTTGAACCCTTGGACCTTGGAACCTCTCATCCTCCAAGAATCTTTGCAGAAGCACTTGAAACTGTTGGAATTCGACACCGACTTGATCATATGAATGAAGATTCCTAGAATCTCCATGTTCTTGGAGTTCTTTCACTTTGCCATTCTGCCATAGCAGAATCTCCCATGTTAAGCAAGCCTGCCCTACATACACCAGCTCTAGGTCTCTACGCATCTCGTTGATGGACTTAAGGGAGGGATCAGCAAATACCCTTTGTTGTTTGAACAGTGTAAAACTGGTGGATGAAATTAAGGTTTTTTTACTGGGCATGAAAAATTGAGAATCCTTAAGCTGAAGGAAACCTTAAACAAAATAAGAAATGAAAAAGATTAGCAAACCATCATTATCCCACTTTACAAACCTAATTAAATATCACTTTATGAGCATTAGGAAGAATTCACTAGTATATATAATCATTGGATTCTGCCTAGACAAAGTGCAAAAGATAAAGCACAGATAAATCTGGATTTGAATACTTTTATTTTGGAGCTTCATATAATATGCAGAAATAATTCAAGAGGGTATATAAAAAGAAGGCCACTTTGAATGCAATGTTGGTGCTGTACCAATCAATATGTCTCTTTATGTTGGGATGTGTCTAAAAGGATCATCGCCGCGTGAAATAAACGAAATTTGACAATGTTAAACTGTCAGATAACCTAACACGAGTTGCTAACTTCTTACTTGCTAGGTGATTTTTGAGCATACTGATTTAACCCCTAGGTGATTTTTTTAATCAACCCACCCCAAATTACGAAATAATGAGCCAAGACAGTTTTAAAGCATTGCATCATTATCAGCACCAAAAAAGAAAAGGGAAATATGTTATTTAGAGACCAAATGAATTCGACAACTTACTGATGGCTTGTAGGGTCTGGTAATTAAGGATGTCCAATTTCTTCATCTTTTCTGCATAGCTTCTGTAGAACTTGTGGATTTCTAGCATGAGATCTTTATACTCAAACTTGTCAGCATCAATTTTCAGTGGCTTGAGATCTTCAAGAATTCTTGGAGTTTCACATTCTTCTTCTTCTTCTGAGATTGTAGGAAGCCCTTTGAGAATGGAGTTTTTCCTCTCCATTTTCATCTGCTTCACTAACTCCTGATGTTCCACAAGGATATCAAACTCGTCATCTTCATCTTCATCCTCGGAATCATCTGAATCCTCAAACTTTGTGTCCATTTCAGACAAGTTTTCGCGATTTTCCGATAAACTTTCTTCGAGCACCTCATTTTCATCACTTGGTTGAGGCATCAACTCAATGTAGTCATCATCCATGGCTTCATTGGCTTGTTCTTGAGGAATGATCACGGGACGCGGAATCTCGAATAATTCCACTTCATAAGAAATATCATCATCTATTTCTTCACGAGTGGGAATTTCATTTTGTGGCGCGAAATCGGGTTTAGGTAAAACCGAGGTAAGACTGTCTACATCAGATGGCCCAGAGAGCTCTTGTACCACCTCGTTTCCCTGAGAATCACCGTTTGAATGGCTTTGCAGTTCTTGAAGATCTTCACTTTCAGAATCGCTATCGTCGAGAACCAGATCAGGTTTGAGCATGACATCATCATTTGAATCCACAAACATTTCTTGAATAGTGAAGCTCATTGTTTCTGGCTCTTCCATGAATCCAGAAACATGGGAACCGGACATTACCTGATACTTGAGCACATTAGGACTGGAATCTGGCTTAGGTAAAACAGAGTCCCCTGTTTCACCTGAGATTCTTAGCAAATCCTTAAAATCCTGTCCGAAAAAACTGAAGGAGAAATTTGAACTAAAACCCTCTTCTTCTCCTCCTAATTCTGCATCACTATCACAGGCTTGAGCTGTGGAAACGCTCTCTAGAAAATGGCCTTGTAATATTAAGCTCCCCTGTTTTTCCTCTGTTTCCTCTATATCAGATGAATAATAATCCATGGAATTACTGGAATCCAATAGATCACCACCTTCTTGTTCTTGTTCTTGCTCTTGCTGTTCTGGAGGATGACTGATGCTAAAACTAGAACCATTTTCTTGAGATTTATGATTGCCAATCCCTCTGAAAAAACGAAAGTACCCAACTCATACAATCTGAACAGAAAAAGAAAGCATTAAACCCAAAAGATTCTTGATCTTTATTACCTTTTAATAGCCCGGGCTATGAACCAAAACAGATTGAAGAAGAAACGGCACAGAGCAAACATCGTTCTCCAAGAAAACTCAGTAAAAAACCCATCATCCACAAAACTGAAACAGCTTTTGAGGGTGAAGAAAACCTGGGAAGCCATGGGAACAGAATTCCAGAACTGGATCAATATGGTGTGATCATTTTGGGCAAGAACAGAGGAAAAAATGGGAGAGAATCAGTCCAACTGGGAGATATGATTCAACTGGAGAATGATTTGGCGAAAAATGGTGGCGGAGATTGTGGGATGGAGGGGTAGAAATATTCAGACGAGTGATGGGAGTGAAAGATACGAGGCGATGAATGGAACGGTGGATTTGCACTATCGGTGATTGAAAGTTGGGAGTGCATTTTAAACATTGCTCAGTTAGTTTTGTCGGCTGGAATTTTATTATTTTCCTTCTAAGTTTTGTTAATAATAGGGTAAATCACATTATTCTCCCACGAATACGTGTACTATGAGTGTTACTCTCCCGTCCCATTATAAGTTACACAAAATATTTTTCTAGATTTAAAAAAATATATTTGATCGTTAAAATGTTTAACTAAATATAATAACGATAAATAAAAAGTCGATATCTAGAACTACTTATTACAACGAATCCAATAATACCACATACGATATAATATTATTGTTTATGTATCTATTCATATATGCAATCAAAGTTCGCCCGTATTTTTGTCAAATAGTAAATGTGCAACTTGTACCGAGACAGAGAAAGTATCTAATACTGTAAAAATGACACATACTCTCTATCATCGTATAATTCAAAAAGGAAATTTTGTCATGTACTTTTTCTTTTCCATAATATTTTTTTGAGAAAAATGCGTTTTTAACCTTTTGTTTTGATTGAAAGTGCAAAAATGATCTTGTAAAATCTGAAAGTGCCAGTCTAACCCTAAGTTTTGGACGAAGTGCCAATTTAACCCTGACAACCTAAAATTGGTCGGAAATTTATGAAATGACCATTACACTCTTGAGTTTTAAAAAATTCAAAATAAAACAAAATAAGAAATTACCACAATACCTCTTCTCCTCTCCAAATCTCTCGTCCTCCCCATACACTCTTCTCAATATCTCCTTCCACCCGATTTCTTCCCTTTAGGGTAGCCTCTCCATCCAATTTCTTCCACCCCTCCACCCGATTTCTTCCTTTTTGCCAAGCCCGCCTAAAACCCCCATTTTCTTCCGGCGATTTGGGTGGCACCTCAGCTGAGTGGATGAATCGGTGACGCGATTTTGGTGAAGTGATTGAGATGGTGCATGGGTGTTGAGGTGGTGGTTGTGCATTCTCCGGTTGAGGTGGCACGCTGGACGGTGTTGTTGGAGTAGAGTTGGCCGAATCTTTCTGGTTGTTCATTACGGGGCTAGGGTTGAGTAGTGGCAGGGGAGAGGAGGAGCACGACAGAGATGTGTGGCGCTGGCTAGGGTTGGGGTGGCAGGGGAGAGGAGGCGCGGCGGCCTAGAGTTGAGGAGTGGCAGGGGAGAGGAGGCCAGCGACGGAGATGTGTAGGGCGGGTTTCTGGCGGGGAAGGGTTTTAGGCGGCGGCACCGCCAAGTGGCTGGTGGCGGTGGTTCTGGGTAGGTGGTGAAGGCTCGGCGGAAGAACGTGTGGGGCTAGGCTTTGCGCTGGGGCAGAGGCGACATCGGCAAAGTGGAGGAGGCGGTGGCGCAAGCGGCGGGTCTGGAGGCGGCGGATTGGTCAAGCCTTCTGGGGTGGAGGTGGCTACGGAGAATTAGGGTTTGGGGTCAAGGGTGGAGGCAACAACGACGGAGTGGAGGAGGCAGCGATGAAAGCGACGAAAGCGGTGGGTCTGGAGGCGGCGGAGTGGTGGAGGCGTCTGGGGTGGAAGTGGCAATAGAGAATTAGGGTTTGGGGTCAGGGGTAGAGGCGACAACGGCGGAGTGAAGGAGGCGGTGGTGGCGTGCGGGTCTTGGCGGAGGATATTAGTGGCGGTCTAGGTCGGGTGGTGGCGCTGCGGCGGAGCTGGTGGTGCGGTGGCGGAGCTAGTGATGAAGAAGGAGTTGGTGATGAAGAAGGATAATTAAGGGTATTTTTGTCATTGATTTTTTTGGTTTTAAGAGTAGGGTTATTTTTATCTTTTCATAAGTGGTCAATGTCAGAATAGTGCAATTTGGGTATAATTGCACTATTTAACAAAAATTTAGGGTTAGTTTTGCACTTTCAGATTCTACAAGGTCATTCCTGCACTTTCTCAATTTTATAGGGTCATTTTTGCACTTTTCCCTAATTTTTTAATACATTTTTCAATCTGTTCCACAAATACCTTTTTAACTGTAAATTTTTATGTGTAAACATTGATTCTATGACAAAGTCTTAAGAAAGAAAGTTTTTCCATACGCTTATGGAAAGATCAGGTTTAATTAAAATAATTAAAATTAAAATATTTTAGTTGCAATATTAAAATTTTATTATGCAACGTGTAGTAGTTATTAAGTTTATGATCAGATTAATGCAACCCGAAATTTTTATCTTCATTTCTTTTTATTTGCAGTTTAAACTTTGGTGTTTCTATGGTTTATGGATCGTGTTTTGGATCAAGTGGTGTTACAATTGTTGAAGATCCCTGCTTGACACAATAATATTGATGTGTGGTACGCTCTTATTTGTCACGTGGTCATGAATTTTTGTGGGAAGCGAGTTAACATCCTTGAGGACGAGGTTACAAATTTATTGGATCGCTACTCTGTAACTGTACAGGCAGTTAGTTTGGTTGACATGTAATTTAAATATCATTGCAATAAATCGGTTATTGCTAGGATAATTAGGTTGGATGTCAATTTCATTGGTTGTAATTGCCGCTGGGCATTTTTCCCATCATCGTTGAATGATTAATTTAAAAAAGAAAAGTAATGCCTTGTTAAATTCGTTATAACATATATTTTCAAAATATCAACTTTTCACAAATTTTAATTATGGTTAACAGAACATTAAAGGAATAATTAATATAATGTGAATATTAATTGTAATTGTAATTAGATTTAGATTCTTTTTCCTTTTATGGAAAGGTGTTTATACCTCTATATAATGTACCCCACAACATGAATAAAACCACACATTATTACTCTTATTTTCTACATGGTATCAGAGGCTAAAATCTTGAAAACTTAAAGAATTTTTTTGCTGCCAATTTGCGTCGGAGCCGATCACCGCCGTCCACACGCGCAGCCGCATCGATCCCCACGCACCGCTGCGTTCAACTAGTTTTCTCCGCTGATTCCGCAACCGACGATCGCCGCAGCTTCTTCTTCAGCTGCCGTGAACGTTTGTTGTCCGTACATACCCGAATCCACCACGCGCATTTCTGTGCATCACGCGCAGTCGTCGTCTAAAGCACGCGCGCCGCCGCGTCGATCTACCGTACCGCCGATCTTTTGTGTCACTGATCTGCACCAATGACTACTTCTGGTTCCAGTTCTGATGCTACCGAGCAAGCCCGTATTGCTGCTGAAGCTGAGACTAATAAGTTACAGAATCTTAATGCCACTGATATGATTGCAGCATGACTCAAACAATTGCAATTATAATATGGCTTTGGGGATCTATCCCTTATGTTCGATTTCTGAATGATCCTTACTACCTTAGTACTAATGACAGTCGTGGTTTGTCAATTTGTCCTTTCATTTTGAAAGGTGAAGAAAATTACCTTGAATGGTCTGCTACAATTTCTGGTGTTATGCTTGGCAAGAAAAAGATTGGTTTCATTGATGGAACCATTACCAAACCCCCGAATAATCATCCTGATACAGTTGATTGGCAAGTAGTTAATGCTACTCTTGTATGCTGGATCTTTCAGACTCTAGATCCACCATTGCGTTCATCTACCAGTTACTATGCCACAGTTAAGGAACTGTGGGATGATCTTAAGGCATGATTTACTCTTGGGATTGGTCCAAAAATTCTTCAGATGCGTGAAGATATACAGAACTTTCGGTAGAATGGTCAGATTGTTGCCATTTATTTTGGCAAACTGAAGAAGTTGTTTAGTGATTACAACTCACTCCGGCTTCATTTAGTTTGCACCTGTGAAGCTTGAAAACCTCTGTGCATATGTAACCATGCTTCCAATGTCTTCCAGGAACATGTGAAAGACATGATCTATCAATTTCTTCTCGGACTTGATGAAGGCTATCACACCTTGCGGTCCAACACTATGACCACCAATTCTTTGATACTTTTCATGCGCGTATATGCCCTTATTGCTTAGGAGGAGAATCACAAAACCGTCATTCGGTCTCGCGAGTTTTCAACTGACTCTCTGGCGTATGCTGTACGATGCCCTCCACTATCGGGTTCTTCGACAAGTGTTCTCACCCCAGTTGATCGCAAGAATATCACATGCTCTCACTGTCATCGAAAGAGTCACCACAAAGATACCTGTTTCAAGATCACAGGCGTACCAGATTGGTTCAAGTAGTTGAACCATAAATCTAAGAAGAGGGTGCCATCTCCATCGACAGCCGCCGCCGCCAATAGCGGATCGGCTGCTGGCGTCTGTCAGGCACCGCCCCCCTTTTGCCGGTGCTACCATTTCCCCACCCGGACATGCGGCCGCTGACCATCTTGCTTCTACCCGTGATGATTTTGGTCCTTCTATGTCTGATGAACAATGGAGTACGACCTTACATTTATTTAATCAGTTTCATATTGTTTCTGACCACGGGTCAAGTAAGTACACTTTACCATGGATCCTTGATTTGGGAACCTCGTATCACATGATGGGTAATAGAGGTTCTCTGATTAATGTTACTACTGCTGTTAATGTTGTGAATGTCTTATTTCCTAATGGTTCTGTGTCATCTTCAATCCAATATGGTTCTATTCATTTTGGAGATGTTATTCTTACTCATGTGCTCTACATACCTTATCTGCGATGTCATTCATTATCATGCTATAGATTGTTATCTGCCTTAAAATGTCTAGCTTTGTTTACTAAAAATTATTGCATTTTACAGAAAATCAGTACGAGGAATGTGATTGGAGTGGGTGAACAACAAGTAGAGGTTTATTGGCTTCGTCTGCTGGATACGACTGATCGTCCTCATATATTGCAGTCTAATATGACAGTTTCTTCCATTTCATTTTCTGATTTATGACATCAACATCTTGGGTATCCTTCCTCTACGGTGTTGTCTTCTATTTCTACTCTTGATTTTAGCACAAATAATGTTACTATACCTTGCTCGGTTTGTCATCGAGCAAAGCAGACTAGACATAGTTTTCCTTTGAGTTCTTCGAATGCTAGTTCTTTGTTTGAATTAATACATTGTGATGTTTGGGGTCCATATAAAACACCATCTTCTAGTGGTGAATTCTATTTTTTGACTGTAGTTGATGATTATTCCCGATCTACTTGGGTTTACTTATTAGTTTCTAAGTCAGAAGTTACCTCTAGAATTATTGAATTTTGTGGTTTAGTCAAGAATCAGTTTGGCCACACTTTTAGGCGTGTCTGGGCTAATAATGGTACATAATTTCTGCCTTTGAGATTCTACTTTGCTGAATCTGGGATTATTTTTGAGACATCTATGGTTGATGCACCACAGCAAAATGGTCGTGTGGAACGCACGCATCACCATTTGTTGAATGTGGCTCGTGCTTTGCGTTTTCAAGTCAATCTACCGATTGAAGTATGGGGTGATTGTGTTTTTACAGCTACATATCTGATCAACCGGACACCGACGCAGAATCTCAATGGTCGCACATCTTTTGAGTTACTCTATGGTTGCTCCCCAAATTTAAAGGTTTTGCGAGTCTTTGGATGTTTGTGCTTTGCTTTCCACATTCCCAGATTTCGTGATAAGTTTGCTCCAAGAAGTCGTCGTTGTCTATTTCTTGGGTACCCTACCGGGAAAAAAGGTTATCGACTTTATGATTTGGAAATCCGCACTTTCTTTAATAGTAGGGATGTAGATTTTTATGAAGATCACTTTCCGTACTCTGCTCTCCCAGACACATCACCGTTGCCGGTATCATCACCGTCGCCACCCGTCATCCCGCTGCCGGAGCCGTCCTCACAGTCGTCGCCGCCAAAACCATCATCGCCGCCGGCTGGCATCCCGCCGCCAATCGTCATTCTGTCGCCGGAGTTGCCGTTTCCACCAGTCGCCAACAACCTGCCAGTCATGCCAATCTCAACTCCGAAGCCGGTGCCTCACTCGCTTGACATGCCGCCGACCTTCGTCGACATTGCGCTACGCCCGCCTCCTCCGCGTCAGCCTGCCACGTTAGATGACACTCTGACGCCGCCAACCACGGCTGATCTACCTCTTGTCCGCCAGAGTGCTCGCGATCGTCGCCCTCATACTTATTTGTCTGATTATGTTTGCTCTGTTGCTGATTTTAATAAACCCTCACTGCTACGACCACACCTGCAATGTCACATTCCTCAGGTGTTCTCTATCCTTTATATGATTATGTAAATTGCGATAAATTTTCTAATATGCATTCTAGATTTTTGGGTGCAGTAACTTCTAGTGCAGATCCGACTACTTATTCTGAGGCTTCGAAGTATCTGCCATGTGGTCATGATTTTCGTGGGAAGCGAGTTAACATCCTTGAGGGTGAGGTTACAAATTTATTGGATCGCTACTCTGTAATAGTACATGTAGTTAGTCTGGTTGACATGTAATTTAGATATCCATGCAATAGATAGGTTATTGCTAGGCTAGTTAGGTTGGATGTCAATTCAATTTGTTGTAATCGTCGCTGGGCGTTTTTCCCAGCATCGTTGAATGATTGATTTAAAAAAGAAGAAGTAATACCTTGTTAAATTTGTTATAACATACATTTTATTAAATTTTCACAAATTTTAATTGTAATTAACAAAATTTTGAAAATCAATTTTTTTAATTAAATGTTGAAAATTAAAGTGTTCATTTTGAAATGGGAAGGGGGGAGTACTTGTAATTCAACAATGATTTCAATGAATGAAATCAGTATACACTGTGACCATTTTATCAAAGGAACTACATATCAATGAGATTAGATATGTTCTTTTCTGAATTCCATATCCTACAAAAAATTATAAAAAATCATTAAAAAAATATTTTAAAAAATATAAAAACATTAACTAGTCATCCATAAATCAATCAGGAACTAATGATTTAAATAGTCAAATGTTGCTCAAGTGGGAAAAAAGTGTCACAATACCTAATTAACTAAGGGTGTTGCTATATCACGCCCTGTATTTTACTGATTACGCCCTAGTACGTACAAATACTCGTATTATTTATTAACTTTATATTTTTTAAGTTACTAACTATTTTTTACCAAACCCTCTTTATTCACCCTTATTCATTCCCCCATTTGTTACAAACCATTTCAACCATTTCGACCTTCTCCCTCTGCTCTCATTCCCGAGTGGCCGTAACCCACCTCCGCCTCTCACCGCCGGGCGCCGCCTCGCACCGCCGCCGCAGCTTCCTCGCACCGCCGCCGTAGATCCACCGCCGGCGAAGTCGCGAAGATGTTAGTATTTCTCTTTTCCGTATCAATTCATCACCGTAATTCATTTTGGTCGATCGATTTTGGTTGTGTTTTTGGCTGAGATTGGTTCCTTTTTCGGGGTGGGTTTGGGAGAAGGCCGAGGGACGGGGGGTAGTGGTGCTTGGTGGCGCAGATCGGGGGTAGCCACGGCGGGATGAACCGAGTGCCACCGGGTACCGGCGGAGCCGACGTGTGGGAGTGTGGACGTTGTTCGGCCGGCGGGGAAGGGAGGACCGACGGCGACCACGCCTCATGTGGTGGCGGCGCCGACGGACTATTTCGCCGGAGAAAGTCAGATGGCGGCGGAGGGAGAGCCCCAAGGGCTGATGTGAAATTAGGGTATAAAGGCAGGGGGTGTGATGTGTAAATATTTTATATTGTGGAAAAGCCCCTATTGAATGTGTAAATAATATTAGTGAATGACTATTAATTCTTGGGATTATTGATTGAATGAAATGTGAAATTGAATTGTATTTATAATCTTAAATATTGTGAAAAATGTGTGAGAAAATGAATATTGTGAATAATAATCTGAAAATAACATCATAATGATTAATTGTTAGACTAAAATTTTGTTTGTAATTCGAAATAGGAATAAATTGTAATGTGTAAATTAATGGAGATGTTAAAAATAAACCAATTTATTTCCGTAAATTGGTTGTAGAAATTAGGTGAATAATGTAAAAACAAAATGCATTTGAATTTGGAATTGGAATTTGAATTTAGCTCACTTGAATTAAATGTTTGGAAAAATTAAAAAACATTGATTAGTAATTAATCAATTTGGATTTAGTCCCCTGCAATAAATAATGTTTTGTTAGTGGGTAATTGTAGTAAAAAATAATAACGTTGAAATCGTGGGATTTTCCCACGAGTTTGATGTTTGTGGTATGACATTTGATTATCCGTGATTGAGTATCTAATTTATTGGTTATGACATAAGAATTTAAATTACTCTAGTCTATGAGAAATTAATAGTTATTCGAATAACTTGCAGATGAACGGTGCCAGCGGACCCTTTGATAAAGGTCGTAGTATACGTGAGAGGGGGATAAGTGCCTCTGCCAGGACTGCGAGACAGACTGCGGCACTGCAGGGACAGGTGCCCGATTCTGTACAAGAGCACGAGTTACTTGTGGAACCCGAACGAGGTTCTCCAGGGGTCGGTCGTAATTTTGCGCCGATGGGAACCTGGGATGGGCCGGATTTGAACCTTGTTACTGATGGTGAAATGTTTTCCTTCCGGGAGGATGGAACCTGGCAGTCATTGTTAAATGCAGAGAATGAAGGACCCGAATGTGGCATGGCTGATGGGTGTGGTGCTGACCCACGACCCGTTGTCGAAGGGGAACCGGGTGCATCCAATGTTCCCCCCTGCGACCCTCCTGGGACGGCTATTCCGGTTAATGTGAACATACCAGC
>JAULKM010000013.1:3476313-3495456 GCA_032355605.1 Rubia tinctorum
GATCAAAGTCCTACACCTGTCCAATTTACAGTCCAAATGTTTGCCTTTCCTTCTCCGACGATCACCTGAGAATTGGCTTGACAGAATCCATCCACATCTCTATATCTAGTCCAGGTTTCAGATGTTTTTAAGTTATCCGGTAATGACCACATAAATCTAGCCCAATGGGAAGATCCCATCTGCAATTTCCACCATATCTTAGCTGAAAATGATAAAACTATGGTGTTAATGTCTCTTAAACCTAATCCATTTTTCCTTTGTTGGGTAGCAGATTCTTCTCCAAGATATCCAGTGTCTTTTAAGTCCTGTTTATGTTGACCCCCAAAAGAAGTTACTGTAGATGCTCTCCATTTTTTCTATGGTACGAGAAGTAGGTGTTATAATTGACCAGGAATGTTGAGGAATCGAACAAAGGATATGCTTTATCAAGACTAACCTCCCTCCAGAAGATAACCACCTATTTTTCCAATTTCCCAACCTATATCCTATCTATCAAATGGGAGAAGTGTAGGTTAAGCTTTTTTTCTCTTGTAGATCCTAACTCCCAAATATGAATAAGGTAGTCCATCCAATTTAGGTTAGAGTCATTCCAGCATACTAAAAATGATTGTGACACAATCCCAGAAACGCATCTCCGAGTCTTTAAATTTATGATGACGATGGTCGGATCCATCTTTTACAAAATGAAGCTAAATCATGGTTTTGAGGCTGCTATATATGGTGCTGATTTGAAAAGTGTGGAAGAATTAATTAGCTCCGCTGGATAAAAACCGTCAATTCAAATGCCTACTATTTTATGTATAATCGGTTTTGGGTACAACCTAATCTGATCGTTGTGGATTTAGTGTTACGACAGTGGCTGAACTAGACCAAAATTTAATGAGGGGCGGATGTAAACTAAATTTTAGGAGAGACAGATGTTACCTAAATTTTATCGGGGCGGAGGAAGAATAAATGTATATCTACCCCGTTCTTTCGCCGGAGGTTGGGGGGCGACCGCACCGGCTTGCCCCCTAATTTTGCCACTGTTTTACGGGTCCGATCAAATGACTATCATTATATAGCTTATTTCGGTCACAAACACTATTATTTCAATGTCTTTGTGTAAATGATACTATCTCCTCTCATGATGTTAAGATTAAAACAAATGTCTTAGCTATGTTTCACTATTCAATAATAATTTTTAATTGATAGTATTTTTAATTACGTATGGTAAAAATTATTATAAATAGATATTTTAAAACATGTATTACGATGAATGTTGCAAATTTTCACATGATATTATTTTCAATCATGTGCAATTTTTTATTAAAAAATTAATATATTAAAACTATATTGATGAATACTCTTGGAGATAGCCACATTTCAGGCTTCAAAACAGCCTCATTGGGCAGTCATGTTTTTGCTTATAAAGTAAGATACTATAATAAAAATAGAAGAAAAGAATTGAGGCTTACTAAAAATAGAAAATAGGTGGCAAATAACATTTGAGGTTTTTGCTTTGTTTATTACCTGAAAATTTGGTCCTCACCCATCTCAATTTTATACCATTTTCATTTCAACAACACGTAGTGCTCTTAATATACAATCCGATTCAATCCGCTTTGACTCAATGAACTCGATAATTATTTTTAAACAACCTATATCATTCAACCGTATTTATATTTTTAAAAATGAGCATATAAACAAGTTTGAAAATTTATTGTAAAAATGAGCACTTTTCAATCGATTTTTTTTTCTAGTAAAAAATGAGTATTTCTAATAAATTATTGAAAAATGCTCATTTATTCAGTAGAAAAAGATCGAATAACTTCCAATACAACCTCCGTTTCGTTGGATGTGACACTATAGTCTTAGGTGTTTGGATTTAGGTGAATGAAATGAGTGGATGAAATTGAATTTAGAAAGGAAAAAGTATAATGAGTAGATGAAATTGAAGTAATCATGTCATAAAAAAAGTGTGTCAAATAAAAAAAAATAACCAAAAAAATAAAAATATTTCATATTCAATGAATGAAAGAGAGATGGAGTACAACTGAAGACAACTTTCTTGTTTCCAGAAAAGATAACTTGCTTGAGTGCAATTGTTTCCATTGTGTATTTGCACATTCAGTTGACTCGCCATGGACTTATCCAATCTTGGGAGCTATTCTAAATACGAGATACTCCTTCCGTTTTATGTTTTTTTTAAAAAAAATTGACATCATAAAGTTTGGATTTAGGTGAAGAAAATGAGTGGGTGAAATTGAATATAGAAATTAAAAAATACAACGAGTTAATGAAATTGAAGAAATATTGTCAATGAAAAGTGTCATTTTAAAAAAACATGTAAGTGTACCGCAAATAGAGAAACGGATGGAGTATGATGTATTAAATTTAGAAGTATCTTGGGCATCCATCTTAAAACCAATTAGTACTAAGTGGAGGTGACCCAAGACCTTATATGTAAGTCATTATCTTTGTAAGAAACCGATGTGTCATATATATTTCAACATGATGCTTGAACTTGTCAAAGAGAATGTTCTTGATCAGTTTATGCAGGTGTTGCAAATAGAACATTAGCATACCGTTCTTCGCATTTTACACTATTTGAAGGGTCATTCTGGCCAAGATTCATACTCTCCGCTCAAAACTGGATGTAATTGACTAGATTAGGCCGTGTGGCCTCTTACATGTCTCTTGGCTATCCCGTTATGCTCGTTGAGTCTTCTGTATCGTGAAAATCAAAGAAGCAACCCAAGGTTTCTCGTTCTTTTGCTAAATAATTTTTTATGGATGCAATTTGTAGTGAGCTTCTTTGGCTCAAATCCCTTCTTCATTCACTGGGATAAGACAGTCTACTCGCATGATATATTTTACTGCCTCCGTCATAGAAAAATTGGCATAATTTGACTTTGGGAGTCAAACTTAGCCAAGTTCAACCACTTAATTATATTATTATATATTTAATACTATTATTATAACAATGTTGAATTCATCATAACACATACTTTTAAATTATTTATTTGTTTTGGAATTTTCTTACACATATAAATAAAGATTTAGTACTTAAACCCTGATACAGTTGACTCTCAAAGTCAAACTGTGCCAATTCTATTGGAACGGTGGGAGTATGTGTATTAAAATTTAGGATAGTAATTTTTGTTTATAAAAAATATAATTCTTATACACTGTATATATTTGTAAATCGATTCATGAACCAAACCAACCTTGCACTCTATATATTTGTAAATCTTTTCATGGATCAAATCAGCCTCTAGTATTTTGTCATTAAACCATTACAATAAGCACGATTAATCCAACAAAAAACAAAATAATGGTTTTGTTTTTATACCTTGCCACGTGAATGTGATTTTCTTATTATACCTCGTCAATTGTCGTTGGCCAAGGAAATAATCCTCCACTATTTTCACACAATTAATCATAAGGGCAATCTCTAACAATTAATCACTCACTGTAGAAACTCCATCCAAAAAGAAAAAGGTGTATTCATTCATGGTTATCCATCCATAATGGGTTTGAAAATGTCAACTTTGAGCACGAGTTCATGATTCATCGTCCATCATGCAATGAACGAAAAACGGTACTGTAAAAAGTTGGAAGGAAAAAGTGCACATGCTACATTCAGTGAAGATATTTTAACGGTGGCCTATATTTTATTCTTTAATTTTCAGTGGTGAATTTTTTAAGTTAATTATTGGGGGATATAATGAGTATATGATATTTATCTCACTGCTCCATCCGCTCTTCAAATATTGGCATTCTACAATAGGGTATACAGTCTTTTAAAAAGTGAAATAAACTGTGGATGTTGAATTGAAAAAATAAAGCGTAAATTGAGTGGATGAAAATAATTTAGCATTTGCCAAAAGAGATAAGTGCCAATAAAAAAATAATCCTAAAAAAAGAGTGTCAATATTTGAATACCGGAGGGAGTGTGTTATATAACAACTGTACTACTTCCGATTTACTATGTTTGGTATCATAAGTTTGGATGATCTTTTGTACTTTGAAATGTGTAGAGAAAATTGAATAAAGAGAACAAAATGTTTGATGAGTAATTGAGAATAATTTAACTTTTATCATAAAACGAAAAATGATATCTTTTTTTAAAAAACAAAAATAGTAAATGTGTTAAACAGAAGAAAACAAATGGAGTAGGTCCGATATTGAAAATTTGACGTGTCTTGCTTATTGTAAAATAATGAAGAGTAATATTGTAAAAGGATTTTTGATTCTCCTTGATCACCTGAACACATACACAGACTCTTTCCTAAAGAGGAAGAAATTACCTAAGATATGGTCTAAATTTTTATGTAAACTGATGTGATAGGGAATGATTGTGGAAATATAGGGATATTTTGGAAAATGAGTGGGTCTAGTCTCAATGTTGTTAAAGTTGAAGAGAATATTGTGAGAATTTAACAACATATTTTTTACCATTTATAAAAATTTCAAAGTATGTCATACTTGTGGAATTGACGAAAATAGAAATTAGGCCAATAGTTTTATGACCGAGGGAGTCTACAAAAGGTATGCTACATCTCATATGACAATTCTGAATACAAAAGCATTCACCCTCCCCACCCCTCATGTTGGAGAACGAACCTGAAACTTGGATATTTGAAGAGTAAGAAAATGACGCGTACCAACATCTTGGTGAAGATGTTAGTGACTTGATCAAGAGCACGGACAATAAAAGAGCCATCATCCATTTGTTCACGAATAAAGTGATAACCAGTTTTGATATGTTTTGATCTTTGATGAAAGACTGGATTAGCAGACATATATGTGATACTAAGATTGTCACATAATAGAATTGGAGGAGGTAAATGAGCCTGAAGTTCTTGGAGAAGTTGCTGCAACCATATAAATTCAACGGCAGTAAATTTGATAGCGCGATATTCAGCTTCAGAACTAGACTTTTCCACAACACGTTGCTTCTTCGAGGACAAACTAATGAGGTTACCACAATGATAAATAGAAAACCCATGTTGGGAACAACAATCATCACCATTAGAAGCCCAACATGCATCCGAAAAAGCAACAAGTCGGTGATCAGCGCAAGCAGAGGCGAAACCAGGAATTTCTTTTATACCTAACAATTTGAGAAAGCATCATATTATATTGATTAACGGTTAGATAAACTATGGAAAAAATATCTACTTTTTGTTGGACTCTATAATAATAATAAAATATCCTTCTATTACAAATCACTTCATACATTGATTATTTTTTATGGGGAGGCCCAACCTTTTTTACTTTTAAAAAATAAATTTAAAACTTTAAAAATACAAAATATTTAAGGTTTAAACAAATATTGGGGGTGACCATGCAACCCCTATGTTCCATCCCTGAGTGCAAGGTTTTAAGAGTGAGACCGTAAGAATTTGTACCTTTAAGATAGTGAAGAATGTGTTTGACAACCGTCTAATGAACATTGGTTGGCAATGAAGCATAAGAAATATCGGGTGTGAAAAGCCCCAACAATACTCTTTTATAATTGAGGATCAACACTGGATTAAGTAAGTTGAGAACTAGGATCAGTAGGTGATGAAATAGGTTTAGCACCAATCATGCGGTTGCACTGAAGAAGATTGCAGATGTACTTGTGTTGAGAGAGAACCATAGAGTACTTGTGAAGAACAAGCTCAATCTCGAGGAAATAATGTAGCAAACCAAGATCTCAAAAAGAGAAGGCACCAATGAGAAGTTGAATGAAGTGACCAATGTTAGTAGAACAAGGGCCAATGATAATGAGATCATCAAGATATACTAAAACATAGAGAACAAACTTCGTTCTACATCGAATAAACAATGTCGTGTCGGATTTACAAGGAACAAACCCGTGGTGTAGAAGAAATGACCGCAACTTAGTGAACCAAGATCGATAAGCTTATATAGGCCATAAAGAGCTTTCTTTAGCAAACAAACACGAGACATGAGACAAACAAGATTGATCAATGAAGGCATGAGTTTGTGACATGTAAACCTACTCAAATAAATCTCCATTGAGAAAATAATTAATAATGTCAACCTTATGCAAGTTCCAATTGAGCGGAAGAGCAATAGAGAGGACTAGCCTAATAATGACTGGGTTAACAATGGGCTAAGGGTGTGTTTGTGGAGCTCACAAGTGCTTAAATTATAAGTTAAATAGTTTTTAGTGTTTAGTAAACAATAAGAAAAGGTGCTTATTTTAGAAGCAAGGGCTATATTTGGAGCAAAAAATGAATTTGGTCTCCCTTAACTTTTAAAATAAGCTAGCTTTACTAATAAGTACTGCTCCGTCAAACATACCTAAAAGTATCAAAGTAGTCAACTCCTTCCTCTTGATTCAATCCCTTGGCAACTAAATGATATTTGTAGCGCTCAACACGACCATCTGCCGTTCTTTTAATCATGTACACCCACTTACACTAACAATATTATCGTTTAAGGGGCGGAACAAGTGTCCATTTCCCAGTTGCAAAAATGCATCATGTCAACCTCATGTCAACCTACATAGCATGTTTCCATGGTAATTTGGAGGCTCGTAAGTAGGTTTTGGGTTATGAGTATAAGTCATTAAGAAATTTGGGGGGGGGGGGAGAGGATGTGTGGTGGATATATATGTCATAGGTTTTCAAGTTATTGGTTTTAGAACAAGTAATCATGGTGTGTTGTCTGGTGTCTACAGGACGAAAGTATGAGGGAATATAGGATAGGATTGTGGAGGAGATGCAGAAGAAATTTGGTGCATACTTGATAAAGTTGAGGAAGAGATGTTAGATGGGGCTTAGGGGATGACCACAACATGAATTAACGAACTCATCGTATACACCATTATCACTTACACCCGCTAAGAACATCGACATCAACCCCTTATTCCCCGTTTCATACAAAACCCCAACAATATTGAAACTCTAGGTTGAAAAAACAAAAGCACCACACTCACATGGGCATAGGAGATCACCAAAAAACAACGAAACTAATCCAACACCAAAGGTCATCCACCCAAACTTCAATTTGGACATCAAACATCAAAATGAACAAAACCCCCATATTAAAACATAATATACGACATATCCATATTGAATGAACGAAAAAAAATATGAACGGAACAAACTTATACTCAATATCACATCAATCAATCGTATTAGGGAGGAGGGGGATTTGACACTTTCTTGGATTATCTAGAATTTTTTGGCACTTTCAAAAAATTGAAGGTCTGATTGGCACTTTCGGAATAAATGTATGGTTATAAATGCACTTTTCTCTTTCATCTTACATGAATAATAATAAATTGAGTGTAAAATTTGATTTTTAAAAAGTTTTATCATTCTGACCCGGGTGGATTATGTACGGTTACCATCATTTTTTACTAATACCATATACCATACCAACAATGTTGGTGTATTAATTTTAAAAACTAATACCGTACCAAATCATCAATATACAAAAAATTCGGTTGGTATCGGCATGTTATGGTATAATACCACCAAATTTAAAATATAATGAATTAATTTTGTAATTCATAATTTTTTTTACAAATAATCAAAATTTTCTATTGCATAGTTAGAATTTTAGAAAATCAAATATTCTCTAATAATAATAATAAAGTAGGATAACATCACATTAAAACTGTAGTAGTAAGTTATAAGAAATGAACGAAAATTATGATTTTAATTTATTTTGACTAATTATGAATTAATACAAAAATATAAATTGTAAAGTAAAAATATTTGAAAAATATATTTTTTTCCAATATCCAACATATTAAAATAAAAACATAGACAACATATTTCAAAACATAAACTACATATTGGTTCTAATATGAATGAATGAATAAATCTTAACTAAGAATAAATAAATCGAATTTACATAATATTAGTTATATTTTTAGTATACAGTTGTGTGGTATGGTACAGTAGTACCATGTTAATATTTTTCCAATACAATTACCGTCCCATCATAAGTGTATGGTACGTTACTATCATACCACATTGTCGATTATCAACATATTCAGTACAAATGATACGTGATTCAGTTGATAAATTTGTTGGTACGATATTTGGGCATAAAATATCAGCTCTTATTTAAACTGTATACTCTTTAATCTAGTTAGTTGTCTATTAGTATAAATAGGACAGAGATTTTCAAGACGAATTTAATCTCTTGAATCAATAATATTTCAGAGATTTTACCTTCTTATTGGTAGATTCTAGAATTTGTTCTTAGGGCTCGACGCTTGTCAACTCATATCGATACTCGAATTTGCGATTGCGAATCCTGCGTTGTCCGACTGCATCATATACGGTGTCAATACATGTAACTAAAGTTATCTGTGATTAAATGTGGTTTAAGAAATTTGACCAAAAAGACTGCAACTTAAACGTGTAATGAGGGAGTATTGGGGTTGAATTTCAATTTTAAATGTATTGAATTAAAGATTAAAAAAAACCCCACCCCTTTGTAAAATAGTGTCGCCTAAGAGACCGCATAATGGTTAGACCAGTCATGGAAACCTCATTTTTGCCAAGCACCATATAATAGAAATTGTTTGTTTGGTGCTGTCAACTGGGGATATTCAAGTCATTTTAACTAACATAAACTGAAATTGTCTAAAAATAACATATTAATATTATAATATGTTACTGATTTTAATTCTTTACTATATATATAATCAATCATAACTTGTTAAAATATAAAACTTCTAAAGATATATTTAAAATCATAAATATCTCATAATATATACATATATCACTAAAGAAAATCCAAAATAACACATAATCTGAAATAACAAATTGTTCGGATTTTCTTATACAATTATAGAGTACTTCTAAAAAAAATATGTATACATATTATTTATTTATTATATATGCAAAGTCTTGTTTTAGACCGGTTTACTGTTAAATGAAGATATTTTATAATTAGTGAAACTAATAAGATCATTTGATATTTACTTTTATTTATTACAATGACATACACATAATTATGATAACATTTTAAAATGAATCTCAAAAGATAAATAATTATTTTTTAAAATATTGAATGAAATATTATAAAAATAATCAATTTTTATTGTATTCAATATTTAACGATTTCTAACTAAATTAATTATTTCAATTCATAACTCATATAATTTTCTTTAAATGACTAAAATTTTAAATTTTAAATAAACTTTTTTTCCAATTTAAATATTAGACACAAAATGTAAATAAAACGTAATCCTAATATTTTAATTAATAATATCGCGCAACGCGCGATAATACTCCGTTAGTAAAACTTAAAATCAAATGATAATTACTTATCTTTCGAGATGTATTTTAATTTTTTTATACTTTATGGGGATATCATTGCAATAAATGGGAAAAAATAATTTCATTAGTTATATCAATTATAAAATGACCCCGTCAAACAGTTAGTCGATCTAAAACGAGTATTTGTGCCTTCTTAAACTTTTAAATTGATAAATATGAGAGTGTTTCTTATTAGATCGACTAACAGTTAGACAAATCATTAAAAACTTAATTTCTATAAATTTTCAGATTACATTAATTGTTTATATTTTGAGATATATTTTAAAATTCAAGTTGTGGGACTATACCGTCACCGGTAGTGGGCTCTGAAAACTAAAAAAACTAAAACTTTATCTTTCGTTCCAATTCCGGCAAGTACACAAGGATTAAACGGATATGTACCCCTAGTTCTTGTGTATGTGACAATACGGGTTTCCATTTTTCCAAAGTGCTAACAAGATCCTAGGTTGGAGAAGAAATTTATGAATTAACCCTATCGTCGTAATATGAGCTGAATTTGTTGGAATAAAAGTTGATTTCGTCAACTTTTGGGTTTAGTTTTGAGTAATACCCAAAATGAATTGGGTCCGGTGGATGATATTTTTGGATTCTACGTTGCGAGTACTATAAAACCAGTTACTCGAACACTCAAAACGGATCAAGAGTGAATGAGATATTGATGTTTAAATATTCACTTTTGGAAGAGGATAAAAGTACGAAAATATTTTGTCCCACATGGAAAAAAAGAGAGCTTGTGACTAGTATATAAGTTGGGAAGCTTACTTCCTAGTTCAAATGTGTTTACAAGCTTATGCTCCAACCTCTACGCGCAGGGGGGTGCAGATGAAATCGATGTGATTAAGATTTGAGATAATTTTGAATCAATCAGGATAATTAGAGATGATGACGAAATCTCTAATTAGAACACAATCAGATCATAATCACGTTTATGAGATTAGGGCTAGATTTTCACTTCTATAAATACTGCGTCTAGTACCATAGAAAACTTGCACCACTCGATTCCTCTTTCTCAGTCTCTCGAGTTCTTCTTAATTTTTTTCTGTCCCGATTTCGTATTGTCCCTCTGTCGGACTGGTGATAGTGCTTGCGAGCCTAGCGTGAATCCGAGGTAACTCTTACTTGTTTAAGGTGTTACCTTCAGTGGTTTTATCCTGAGAAACGATGTCCATACGGGGCTAATTCGTTTCAAGGGAAGTGAACGTTGTTCGCAACTCCACCTTTATGTGATTGCATGTAATCGTGTTACTGCTTTATGTAAATCGCATGTTTTTATGCTTTTGATTAATTCGTATTGAATTTTAAATGCATGATCAATTAATACATTTATTCTTTTGATGCATGCTTTTGGCAATTCTATTTTACAGATTTAATTAAATTGCTTTATTTCCAGTATAACTTGCAACATATATATATATATATGTGTGTGTGTGTGTAGTTTTTACATTTTAAAATCACATAAGTTCCCTATAATATTGAAAATGGAATTTTAAAGTCTCGTAGGTTCACATAAATAAAATTATTAAATTAGCACAAGATTTGCACGTGATCGATTGAATAATAATTAAGCTGAATAATATTGCAAGGAAGCAGTGAAAACTTTATAACTGAATTATAACTTTACAATTCTCAGTGATTCTTGATAAATATTTTACTAGCAAATTCGTCATGTGCTCATAACATGCAATGAATTAAGAATGACTCACTGGAAAATCTAAAGTTATGCAAAACATGTATTACAAGAAAGGGTTAACACTTAAATATGATATAACTTGATAATTAGTATGAACACAGTTTTAGAGAAGAGAAAATTGTTGCGAGTCATTGAATTTGGTTGTAGCTAGGTGGTGCGCATGTGGTGGAGGAGAGGAAGAGGAGGAGAATCTCCCAACTGGGTGGCGTAGGTTGATGTAATGTAGGGTGACGATCATTAGTGTAGAATAGAGGTAGGTTGGGCAGCGATGCTCCTCCAGCTAGCGGCGACGGTGGAAGCTGTGGTGGTTACCTGAGTCGGCGCAAATCAGTGAGGCGGGGCTATTGACGGTGGTAGAAGAAGCCATAAAGTCGCCGCACCCGTCAAATACATGGAGTGATGGTGTGGTTCCTAAGACATTCGGAGTGAGTGACCGGAACATGTGGCTATGGTTGGTGATAGTGGAAGTTGTTGGAATCGGGACCTACCAGTGGTAAAAGGGTATTGTCAGAGGGATTTTTGGGTGTGTTGTGGACCATCGATTTCATTTACATACAATTTTGCACATTTGAAAATCACACAAATTCAAAAAAAAATTGTTTTTAGTCTTTCAAGCCAAAATGACTGAAATTCATAATATCATCGAAATTATTTCCCTATATTATTGAAAATGACATTATAAAATCTCATAGCGTGCACATAAGAATGAAATAAATTTGTACGAGATTCGCACGAGATAAATGACATTTTAAAGTATCGTAGTGTGCACATAAAGAATAAATTAAATTAGCACGAGATAGACACGTGATTGATTGAATAATAGTTAAGTTGAATAAATTGTAGTAAAGCAGTGAAAATTTTATTACTTAATTATAACCTTACAAATCTCAATTATTCTTAGTAAATATTTAACTAGCTAAGTCGTCACATGCTCGTAACGTGCAACAAACGAAGACCTCTTCACTAAAAAAATCTAACGTTTATGCATAACATGTACTACGAGAAAGTTCTAACACTTAGAAAATGACAATAATCAAAGTTTAATCTTTAGTATGGACATAATTTATAAAAGGACAGCAATTACGTGACACTAAATATGTACCAAGAAGTATTCTATAAATACTTAATATGTACCAAGAAGTATTCTATAAATACTTAATATGTACCAAGAAGTACATGATTAATGCATCACAACGGTTTTAGTCCACTTATCTTTGTCTTTTGATATTTTTTATAAAGTCGGACATTATATTTGTCACGTGCACGTAACATTTATGAATGTAATAATTTACAAAGAAATATATGGAAATTTGAGAAACTGAGGAGGGTAGTGTGCATATATGGTGATTAATTAGAATCAAAACCGTAGTGTACATATATGGTGATTAATTAGAATCAAAACCATAGAAATCAAAATCAAAATCAAAATCAAAATCAGATTTGCGTTTAACTGAAAGAAGTGTGTGCTGTAGACTTATGATTAATGTGAAGTGCAGCATGGCTAAAGATGAATAAAAGATAGATAAGCAATACAACAAACTCTTAATATTGAGGAAATTCAAGGGTTCGTTTGCAAAATAGGATTCAGACAACAAAAGATGACGAAAATGGAATTTGGTTCTTTCAATTAAGGAGTTGAGGTAATTGGTCATACACTAGTTAGTTCTAAGCAATCTAGAATACTCGTCTCACTCATTGAATGCAATTAATTTTGTTTGTTGCAAGATTTTGCTTAAAACTTCAATGAATTTTCCATTTTGAAAGAAAAATGAAAAATAATTTTAATTTAGCAGTGTATTTGATATTCAAATTCTCTCAATTCAAATTCTCTCTATAACTATAGGGAACAAGTCTCTTCCTCGTCTACATTTTTATTTTTTTTTAGAGAAAATGACATTTAAGTATGTATGCAAATTTGGTAGTTCATTAAATTCTTAATTCTCCAAGGCGGTTGTTGGCAAGTAGAGGGGAGCAGAGTCCTCAAAGAGGGTAAGGATGTGATGGCGTTATTACGTAAGGAGATGTTTCCATTAGGTTTGTACATAACGTTGCATCCCCACAAGTATGGTCCATTTAATGTGTTGTAGAAGATCAATGATACTTCTTATGTTGTGGTTCTCTCAATACTATGAACATTTCCAACACATGTAACGCGCCTGACATTCATGAGTGCTATGCAGATGAGTGCTATGCAGATGAGATCCTTTATCTAGAAGATAACTCGAGGTTGAGTTCTTCGAAAATTAATGAGATTGATATAGGGGGGTTGGCAGTGCGAATTGAGGAAGAGGTCTATAGTCATAAAGGTTCAACAATTTTGAAACTAATTTAACGTTCAGTATTTGATTGACTATAATAATATATTTTCGGAAAGGAAAACATGCCAACAAGTGTAAATCAATATTTTAATATTTTCCTAAGATATTTTCCTTTTCACATTATGGTTTTGTTTTTTGTATGTTAACGCTTTTCGCATGTGGATGGTTATATTTTATGAAATAAAAATTTAGAGATTTTTTTCTTTTTTGGGGCTTTCCAGATTTTATCCTTTGAGTTCATCGCCGGCGAACTCTATTATTAGATTAACGAATGCAATTCCTCACGTTTTCAACTACAGATCGATTTTATTTATTTTCCATGGAAATATTCTAATTTTCTCATCAAATGTAACATCATCATTTGGTGCAGTAGTAGGCATGCAACAACACATAGAAACATTAGCTTATACTCCCTCCGTTCCATGAGTTTTGACTTATTTATTTTTTCATAATTTTTAGTGATCATGTTTGACCGTCAATATTTAAAAATAAAAATAAAAATCTTGCATAAAAAATAGTCATTTAAGAAATAGATGTTAATATAAATATAACAATATCTCACATGATATTTTTAATATTAGAGCTAATAATTTCGTTGGTCCCTTAACTATCACGATTGTCCCCTTTGGCCCTCCAATTTTTTTCAACACTATTGGTCTCTCAATTTGCAAAACTATTGAGTCATGAGTCATGACCCTTTTTTGAACACTTTTGCCCCCTTAACTATCTCAAAAATCAGCTCATTTGCTCATTTAGGGACTAAAAGTGTTCGAAAAATAGAGGGTCAAATGTGGACGATCGTAATAGTTAAGGGGCTCTGAAGTCATTTACTTTTTTTATTATAAATACATTAATTTATATTTAGGGTTAAAGTTTATCAATTTTGACTTGAAAAAAAAGTAAATAACCCAAAACTGATGGAATGAATGGAGTAAAATATAACCCCGATAATGACAACAGTGATTATTGGGAAATCAACAGTGATTACACTATATGGTGTCGAAAATTAAAGAAACTCAGATGCCTTATTGGCTGGAATTTAGCTACTTTTATGTTGGAATATAGAAGAAATCCTTGTCATATACACACACACATATATAGTTTTCAAATGCACAAAAATCAGCCGATTGTGGGAGAAATGTAGGAAAAAATAAATAATGAGTCCAAGCTGCAGATTGAGTAATGAATATGCAACAAAAAGCAAAGCTCTCTAAAATCTCAATATTATAAACTGATCCTCTTTTGCTGCTTTTGCTTTAGCCATCCCCTTCAACTCCACACTTGAATATTTTTCACCTTGATCAAAACATTGGAGTTTTGCTTGAAGGGTTCAAAACTTGGCCAAAAGCATGCACTCCACTACGCGTACAACCGTTGTATGGAGTAATTTATCATCAGGGGCGGTTGTGGATGGGGTCGGACCCCCTCCCGACCTTCCTTTTGCTAGTATTGAATGGATCATTTTTCTCGACTTCACGAGGTGCTGATGCTGCTTCCACGAGTATTCTTTGATTTTGATTGCTCCTCGTCTTCATTTCCGCATTAATGCCTAATACTTTGCTCCATCTCAAACCAACTAATTCTACACTACTCAATCCATCAACATTGTGAGGATGAAGTGCTAGAAATCCAATGTATATGAAAGCCAAAATGCTTCTTGATAAACCAATTACAGCCATTTTTCTCTTGCTTTGTAATTGGGAGAGAATTATGAGAAGAAGAGGAAGAGGAGGAGGATGATGAATTGTGATGCTTGGTTCATTCCATCCCTGTAGATTTATTTGTAATGGGATTTGGAGGGGGCCATATATTTAAAGCAAGAAAAATGGGTCCCATAAGAATCATGAGGCTATGAGTTTTAGATTCATTCCAATCATAAATTTAAACTAAGGCTGCACAAAAGAATCTGACTAGGGATGAATAAAGCTCAGTTTGAACACCACCTTTGAGAAGCTATGAAGCATATTTATCCATTGCCACATCAAACAGACAGGATTGCATACATGTAAATGTATGCCTGAAAATATGTTTTCCTGTCCTAATTGATCTGGTAAAAAAGATCAGACAATATCATATTAATAAGATGTAACACTCTGTGTAACATTATCTCAAATTACGCAGGTAATTTTTTTACTAGTATAAACTCTCGGTTAATAATTGATAGAGTATAACCGTCATCATATGCAAGACAGATAAATCTTAGTGGTATAGGTGGCACCTGTCATTCCTAATTTATTACTTTTTTTTATACTTCTGATCGGTCATTTTATTAAACTTGTAGCGGTCCTTCTATTTCTTTATCCTCATTTTTAGAGGTTAGCAAAGTACTTTCACTCTTCAGTAAGTCTGGATTCGCTACTAATCCTAGGTTTAGGGTTTTGACTACTGATATGAGTTGAAATCCATCCCGTGCAATGGCAGATACACATTGATATGAAAATTAGTAGGAGTAATTTTGAAAATTTTCCTACCAACTCCTCCTGATACGTGAAAAAATTGGGATTTGTTCTTTTACCAATTAGCCTCGACCATATGTATTTCCTGCCTCCAACACAGATCCGTGGCTCCTCCAAGCGTAAATGAAATTCTAATTGGACAACAACATGTATACACGTATCAATATATTAGGAATATTATACCAAAAAGTGTTAATAAAAAAAGCTGTGAAGTTATAGATTACAGTTAGTGAGTCATGTTTGTTTCCTTAGTTCTTAAGGAACAAAGTAAGATTGCTGCTAAAACAAGAAGACTGGTCTCTAGGGTAAAGCAAAAATGAGATGGAAAAGGGATGGAGGGAGGGAATAGAGCATCCTCTTCCTAAAAAAAAAAAACCAAACATCAACTTTTTCCATATTATGGAGATCTCACTTTAGAATTCCAAGCTCTATTTTCCATGCAACTAAAACATCACTCATGATTTATTGTGCTAAATATGACCACTTTTTATGCTTTTGTTTTTTTTATTTCTTCTATGATTTTTGGACTACCAAAAAATGTTTCCAATGTTCCAATCAATTTTTGAAGGGTCTCTCTCTTTATCTCAAAATTTGTAGTAAATTTTGTTTTTTTTCTCTTCTAACCAAGCAAACCCTATTTTCCTTTATCTTATAATATTATGCATAAACACATGCTTTCTGGAAACATTCTAAAGTGGAAATTGTGGAATGCTTTACATGTGATGCGATCTTAATGTGCCTTAAGAGAAGGGGCTACAAAAATTGGTCCTTGGTCCAACTTCATCATCCAAGTTTTCCTTTTCTTTCTTTTTGTAGTTGTAGTTTTGATAGATTCTTTCCCTACATTTGATAAAACAAAGTGAACAGAATATATTGAGATGTTCTTACCAATCAGCTCTTCTTCCATCTCCAGAAACCCTTGTATTAACTATCATTTACAAGGAACGAAGTACTCGAAAATCCGAATCAAGGGTTTTCAGTCTGTCCAGGAATCGATGTTTTCAGTGCCACATCATCCGAAAGTTATCGTTATATTTCCACAATTTGAAATTATAACCAGGCCTTGTGACAGATAATCAAGAATGGGAATCATTTGAACAACAATTGGATTCTCCATATATCTTAGTTTTCGGTAGGGTTGCATTTACTTTGTACGGTTGCGTACACTTCTGATCAATGTTGTTTGATGGGGTTAACCAGATTCTTGGTAAAGTTTGAACAAATGTACAGTTCGAATCACTCAAATATTTGTTTTGGCAAAATGAATTTGAAGCTAGCATGCATGAGGAGTAGTTGTCAAATTAAAGGTATCCATGACATGATTATCTATTTTTATGGATCTTAGTTTTGGCACCAATCTATTTTAGAGCATTGAATTGTCTTTATCTTTAAAATAAATGCACCCATCTAATTCATAAATTGAGTACTCCCTCGCCGTTCCAGGGGAATTTGCACAGAATATTTACCACGGTCTTTAAAAAATATGTTTGACTTTAAATATATGTAATTATGGACAATAAATGTGCATAAACAATTGATATTTAGAAAACTAACAATATCTCATACGATAATATTTACGTTCATATATCTATTCAAATATGTGGTCAAAGTTCAGCAACTTTGAATGTGTGCAGATTCGGTTGGGACGGAGGAAATATTAATTTTTTGTGTGAAATCTAGAGTGCATTTGGTGTAACGTTATGTTTTGCTTCTTCCTCCAATGTTTGAAGTTCTAATTTACCTTTTAATACTCAATAGAATTAGCTAATTGACATGAAATTACATTGATATAATTAAGTAAAAATATCTCCCCGGAAAATCTTATTAAAATTCTCATAACATATTCTAGTCTTTATAACAAGAGTGAACAAAAACGTTAATACAGCAAAATCTATTCAGCATTCCAGTTAATTTCATGCTGTATTACATTTAAGAGGGACAAAGAATAGACTAGAGCTTTTGAACACCAAATATTTTGAATGGATGGATCAAAGCTCTTTTTTTTATTGCCATATTTGAGGGTTTTCCCTTTTGATTTCCATGTTATTGTTGCTTTCTTTACCTTAAACAAATCAAAATTTGAGGGTTAAGTTTCATCTTGCAGGAATGGACCCATTGTTAATTCACTATTGGTTAGAATCAAATCATTGCAACTATTCGATTGGCATATAATTTTATCTGCACTAAATTAAAAATACAATAATATTTGTAACAATATAATTAATTTAAATTAAATAATTAACATTACTTTAAAACTGAACTGAAATGTAAATAATTTTTTAAAAAAAAGAGATCTATATAAGTTATAATATAATCATGTTGTATTTTATTTAATATAAATGTCATTTTTTCATACAATAATATAAGATATCATAAAAAAATATTACATAAAAACATATCTTGAATATAATGAAAAATAAAAATAAAAATAAAACACAAATATCACAAAAATATATAAATCGAGCCAAGGGCGACGAACCTGCGTGGCATAATGCAAAAAAATAATCCAACAAAAGCAAAAAATTCTTATTATAATGTGATTTGAAATAACGAATTATAAAATTAATTTACTTTTGAGAAACTAAACATTATGGATAATCCAAAGACAACTCACATGATGGTCAAACATACACTGAAAATACTAAATAAAACAGAATCGTTATTTTAAAAAAAAACCCGGAGGAAGTATATGATACTACCTCCGTTTCGTTAGATGTGACATCATAGATTTATGTGTTTGAATTTAGGTGAATGAAATGAGTGGATGGAATTGAATTTAGAAAGGAAAAAATAGAATGAGTAGATGAAATTGAAGGAATTTTGTCATAATAGAAAAAAGTGTAACAAATTCACAAAAACAAGCAAAAAGTGTGTCACATCCAGTGAAACAATGGGAGTATCATTAGTAGGGCACTGCAAACAGAATGTCGCCATAAAACTCAAGATTAAAGCAGATTCTTCCATCGCTTTGAACTAAATATCATTCCAATGCTAAAGAAGATTATATTCTGTTTTATCTTTGGAATATTTTCTTCCGTTTTTAAACTTTGCCCCCACACTTCAAAGCCCCCAAGCAGATGCGACGGTAGCAATATCTTATGGATAATATTGGGATTTGGGATTTGGGATTTGGGATTTGGGATCTAATGTTCTTTTTTCCCACCAATTTTTGTCACTCAATTTTTGTGTTAAAGTAAAAATATTAATTTAAATAAAAATGTAATATTATGTGTTAGAGATAAAGTGAAAAATTTTAAATAAAATATGAATATAATTATTGTACTCCCTCTGTCCCAATTGAAACTGCAATTTAACTATTCATTTAATCAAAACTTCTTAACTTTGACCCCAAAATTGAATAGGTGTATAAGTATAAA
>JAULKM010000013.1:3536716-3554721 GCA_032355605.1 Rubia tinctorum
AAAGAGAGGAATATGAAACTTTGTTTCTGACATTTTAAGAACTTCAAATAACCACAACGACAATCAAAAAGAAAACAGCAAGAGGAAAGAAATCATCAATCTGCAGAGTTACTGTTCTCCGCCGTCAAACACACTTCCCGATCTCAAAATACGAGCTTCACCGTTCATAACTTGAAGACACAATTTAGGAACACTATGATAAAGTTTGAGTAAATTCTAACGGTTGGATTTTGAGATAACTCAGATTTACCAAAACAGTGCCTTCAAATCCGAAAATCTCCTCTTCACTCCTTATGTGTCTTTTGGATCTTCTTGCTCCCTCTCTATAGCTCTGATACCAGTTGTTGGGAATTTAATCCCTCAAATACAATATCAAACAAACTCTATTTGGACTTTGAGGAGAAATTCCAACAGCACATTGTCTATAAAATAGTGCTCTAGATGGTTGTGGTAATATATCATTACAATATAAAATTGAATCCCGCAACTCTTAATTACCTATGGCTTTTGTGTCTTTGTACCAAACTCTTTTCTCTTTGTTTTCTTTCTTTCTTTCATGCTTCAATTATCTTGTTTCTTCCTTTTGTCTTTGTGAGAAATGGATCTTTGATTGTTGGTTTAGTGAATGAGGGTTTTACTACACTAGTGCGTAAATTTTCAGTTGCCTTAGATGTTTTTGAAACAAGAATTTTCTTGACTTTTGAACCTTTGCTTCACAGGTTTGTCTTTGATGATTTTGTCTTTTTTTATCTTTATGTATTGACTATTTTATGTACACCGAACACCAATGCATTTGATTATTTTTGGTACAAATCATGAATTTCTGATAATGTTTTTTGCTCACAAACCTGTGAAGCAATATGTGACATCGACTTTCGATAAGCCACTCAAACTGGGGTCAAAATCCATTCCTCCAAATATGTATCATTTATTAAATAAAACTAGTAACATGTACAAACTCATAAGATCAATTGTTTATGCAGTTAGTTTGAATATTAGAGGGTTTAGTTCGACTATCCTAACCAGTAATCTAGACATTGATGAATACACACATTTATTCACGTGTTAAAATTTACATTGTGTATATATCAAGATACTTCAGAAATTTCATTAAACTTTAAGATGTGAAACCCCTCATAACGACATTCATCTTATTAAATCAAGACTTTGATGGTTTATCTAGTAATATGTAAACACACTGGTTTAGTTAGATGTTTCAACAGTTTCATTGGGTACATAACATCTTATTTCACACGTTTCATAAAAAAATTCATCTAATAAAATCTACACGTTCATGATTCATCTATCAATATATAAACAAATTACTTCATGTGTTTAGGCATTTTCATTGTGTGTACATCATCTTATTTCATACGTTTAAGCAAAAATTAAATGTCAATTTTTCATGAAAACATTCATCTTATGAAATATCACATTCCTTGATGAATTAACTAGCAATTTTCATACAGATTACTTCATGTTTTCATGTGATTACATCATGTATTTAAAATATTACTTCATACATTCCAGAAAATTTAAAATATCAAAAATCCTTTTAACATAATGCATGTAATCGAATTCCAAACCTTGATGAATCATTTTGCCAAAAATATGAACACATTATGTGTTCATGCCGTTACATCGTGTATTCAACGTATGAGATATATACCAATATAACCCTACCTACTTGACATAAGTGCCAATATAACCCTCAGATAATTTTTAGTGCAAAAATAACCCTAAGTAGTTGATGTAAATGCCAATATAACCCTCAGACCCAATTTTAGGCGTTGACTTCCATTTTCCGGCGTTGACTGTATTTAAGATGTCCAAAATACCCTTAGTGTTAAAATATGAATTTGAGTTCGCCAGACCGCCGCCAGACCACTGATAGGGTTATATTAGCACATTCTTAAAACTTATAGGGTTATATCGTCACATTCTTAAAACTTATATGGTTATATTAGCACATTCGTAAATGGGTAAAATTGAATTTTCCATTGAAAATGTTATATTTGCACTTACATCAACTAGGTAGTGTTATATCTGCACTTTCAGTTATCAAAAGGTTTTATTGGCACTTATGTTAATTAGGTAGAGTTATAAAAAACACGTTTCTCTTAACATGCTACTTCATACTACCATTTTTTTTAAAATACCAAAATCTATTCAAATTTTAGACTTTGATGAATCATCTAGCAAAATGTGAACACATTACTTCATGTGTTTATGAGGTTACATTGTGGCTTTAACATATTATTCCATACGTTCAAGAAAATTCAAAATACTATTTTTTTCTTAAAAAAATTCATTAAACAAATTCCAAATCTTGACGAACCATTTAGGAAAATGTCACATATTTTCTTAACAAAATGTGAACATGTTACTTCATTTGTTCGTGCAGTTACAACATGTATTTAACATACTACTTCACAAGTTCTAACAAATTTTAAAACACCAAAACCTTCTTAACAAAATGCATCTAATCAAATTTCAGACCTTGACGAATCATCTAACAAAATATGAACATGTTATTTCATGTGTTTATGCAGTTACATAATGTGATTAATATTGTACTTCATACGTTCCAAAAAAATTTAAAACACCAAAATTTTCTTAACAAAATACATCTAATCAAATTCCATACCTTGACAAATCTACCAGTAAAATATGAACATGTTACTTCATGTGTTCATGCAGTTACATCGTGAGTTTAACATAATACTTCATACAGTCCATCAAATTTAAAAACACCAAAATCTTCTTAAGATAAAGCATCTAATCAAATTGTAGACCTTGACGAATCATTTGGAAAAATATGATCACGTTATTTCATGAGTTCATGCGGTTGCATTGTGCTTTTAAAATAATAATTCATACGTTCTAGAAAATATAAAAACACCGATATCTTCTAAACAAAATGCACCTAATCAAATTCCAAAACTTGATGAACATGTTACTTCATATGTTCATGCAGACATTGTGCGTTTAACTATATGTTCGTAATCAAATCCAAACCTTGATGTATGTTTGCTAAATTTTCACTTTCAACATCTTCGTTGCTTTCTCCTTTATACAAAATGATTTCATTGCCTTGAATTGCTTCAGTTTCCACCAGTTTTAACAAAAACACCTTCATGATATTCGTTTACTAGATTTCTCAAAATTTTGGCTTTTATTGATGAAAATTGAGATTTGAAATCGTAAATTTCATATTACCTCATTGATTTCACTGTCGCAGATCATAGAAGCTTTCAAACCACATTTCATCATTCCGTCGCAAAATTTAGAGCTCTATGCTAGAATAACAATTCCATCCATATTCGCAAAAAATAATTGCAGATTCGCAAAATTTAGAACTTGTTGCTTCGATCTAGAGATTTTCTGTGTTCGATCGGCGATGAGCGATATTAAATTTGAATTCTGAACCTTCAAATCGGTGATTGAATTATGACCCGAAATTATTTTATTACCCAGTTTCTAGACTCATTTTTTTCAGCCTCATTTTCTAGAAATTGCAATGTGATTTTTCAGCCGCATTTCCAATAACTGCATTATGGTACGTGAGACGGTCTTATAGAAGATTTTCTCATGGATTTATTATTTTAGATTTGGATCCAATTTTATTTTATATGAGTAAATCATACCTGATAGAGTCTAATGAATTTCAAAAATAGACACACATTCAATCTAACGAATCCAAAACTTCAAAATTATTAATTAGTTTGATAAATTATGGAAGTATAAATGTTCTGCATACTAGTACCAGTGTTGTATTCATTTACATTCATGCTACCAAGACTGATGTGCGTAAAACATCTATAATAATAAGAGGGTGTATGTTATAGGTGTAATTATTTTACGCTTATATATTTGGAGTTATTTGGCTTTAAAAACTTTGTTCTCCAACCCTAATTTTGTAGTTTCGCTTTCCTTATTTCCTACAAATATTTAATAAATAATTTTAATATATTTCTGACCCTAAATTTGTAGTTTCACGTTCCTCATTTCCTACAAACATTTAATAAATAATTTTAATATATTTCACATAATTGTCATACTCTCTCCGTACCAGCCTATTTTGCACAAAATCTTTTTTATAGTCAAAGATACCAAACTTTGACCACATATTTGAATATATATATATATATATATGAACAATAATTTTATAGTATGAGATGTGGTTAGATTCGTCGTAATACGTAGTTTCTAAATATCAAGTTTTTGTGTGCCGGTTATTGTCCATAACTACACATATTTACAGTCAAACATGTTGATTGGAAATCGTTAAAAAATTCTATGCAGAATAGGCTGGGACGGAGGGAGTATTATTAATAATTGTATACATTATATTTGTGAAATATATTTCAATGGAATTCAAACTCGATAACGTCAGGGATCGAATTCTATAATTACATCATATATTAAATTTTTAAATAAATTATTTAATTCACATGCACTATTATTTAATCATAATTAATTATTAATATGTAATATAATTTGACCGTTATCTTCTTTTAATTGTTTTTGTTCAATTAAGTTTTATTCAGTTCATTTCAGTTTGATTCAGTTCAGTTCAATTTGATTCAGTTCGTTTCAGTTTAATTCAGTCATGTTCAGCTAGACTAAGTTCACTTCAGTTTGCTTCAGATCAGTTTAGCTAGTGTGATTCATTTTACTTCAGTTTTATTCAGTTGGGTTCATTTTGATGTAGTTCGGTTCATTTTTATTCAATTTCGTTCAATTTGATGCAGTTCAGTTTAGTTTGATTCAGTTTGGTTCAGTTGTTTCAGTTCAGTTTAGTTTAATTCAGTCAATTTTATTTATTTCAGTTCAGTTTGACTCAATTAAGTCAATTCAACTCTTCTCAATTTATCTTAGCTCCAATCAACTCAACTCAACTTTTCTCAACTCTTTTCAACTTCAATAAATTAATCTCAACTCAACTCAGACCCATTTCAACTGAACTGGACATGGCCTAAGTTGGTTATATATTCATGGGTAGTTTTGTGTTCGAATGCGGTTTAAGAAATTGTCTTGTGTTTTCGCCTCTTCGGTTGTTATTTAGGCATGAGCTCTGTTTTGCTCTATATTTTCACCTCACCTAATTTGCTCTATTTTTTAAAATCTAAATCTGTGTATCTCTCAGATAAAGAAGATGAAGTGGGGTTTATAAGCCATTAGTTTTTTAAAATGCAACTTGTTTTAATTTGATTTGTAATGAATTAGTGGAAAGTTTTGTAAATTTTAAGAGTGATTTTTGTAATCAGCACTAACCAAGTCACTGTTACCCAACAACTTTTTGTCCTTTCGAACTTCATTTTAGACAGATTTTTTCTGACTTTTCATTGTAGATAAATAACACCTCTTTTTCTCTCTGTAAATTGAGCTGGGCAGAGGGAGTAATGGTTTGTTTCACTTTGTTTTTTCTGCATGTTAGAATCAGCAAAGCCCAGAAACAGAAAGCTCCTATGTTTTGTTGAAGAAAGGATACCTAGTCCATCCCCAGATAAACCATCTCCATTTTCTCCAACCACCGCACCATCTCCATGGATTGGATCTCCCCTGAAACTCTCCCCATGATTACTCCGGCCAGTGCTCCTTACGCTTCCACCGAGTGTGCCGCCGGAGACTTTGCAGTAAAATACAGAACTGATTTAAGAGTAACCAATTTTTCATCTAGTAACAAAGATTAAAACTCAATGTTTCTCGTAGGACCCCCTTAGTCAATGGTGATAGTAGACCGAGGCTTCCTCCGCCTAAGGTGTTTTCTCCATTCTCCAGCGCTCGAGAAGCTTGCAAAGCCATCTCCGAGTGAAGCTGCAGGCATGTCATGGCCATCTGAAATTAAAAATTACAACTCTAGTGAATCACCAACGATAAAAAACAATCATCTCTAGTAAACTATCTATGTTAATCAGTGTCGATGTAGGTAGAACAAGCCATTCAAAGAAAAAGGCATCAAAACCTCTCGATAAATTTCAACACAATCGAACTCGTGCAGTTGCTAGAGATAAGTCCAATTTAGTTCCTGTCTAATGATTAAGTAGAAAATCATGAACTTTGCTTCCATGTGCAAACGGAAGAAATAGCTCAAGTACAAAATCACTCAAGCATAAATGAAAACTATTTTTAGACAGGCAGTCAGAAGAATGCAATTACATTATAAAAAATGCACATAGAAAAGCAAACATGTTATTTTATCGGCAATGGATATTAAAAGTTTCTTGCTTACCACATAACATTCCCTATCAGAGTCTGTTTCGGCTGTTTGATGAGACCATGTACGAATCCACTTCAGTCCTCGGGGAATGTCAGCATTTCCCGTGACCAGTGCTGATGCCACCTCTGGGAACGAAAAGCACTAAGTATGATTTTCACGTAGCTTTTTGCTTAGAGAGTAGATTGGCTCCAACAAGCTAGAATATAGATGGCATTGACCTCCGTCACAAGTAATGAGGTCCATTTTGTCATCATTCCCTTGAAAATTGTATAATTAATTGAGAATCCTAAAGAAGCACATAAACAAAACTAGAACATTCCCATGAAAATTGTAATGAAAATTTGAGTGAAACTAGAACATTCCCTTGAAAATTGTAGAATTAAATGAGAATCCTGAAGAGCACATAAGCATAACTGGATACCTACATGACAAATGTATAATGAACCATCAACTGCTCGTGTCTCAAAAGATGATGCCCCGCAACACCCTCTAGAGGAACAACACACTTTCCTGATACTAGTTACCACCTTACCAAACAAATGATCATGATCAATTTTCCACGGTAAATGATTCCACCTCACCTGCACCCCCTACTAACCAAAAAATATATGACAAAACACACAACAAAAGTCATCACAAACAAATTCTCTCTCCCTTTAATGATTCACAACAGAAAGACAGTCGCAATAATAATAATAAATCAACCTTTAACCCCTCACCTCATAACAGATCAAAATCTCACCTCATAACAACTGCTAACAATAAACCATGAGCATGGCTTGCACCCATCCAAAACTGATTGTAAACAAAAAAAATGATGCACTATCCATTTAATCAAGTAGCCAACAGGTTCCACCCCGAAGCATTGGATCCAAATTTTCAGAATGTTATCAGACCAGAACCATGCTCAGAGTATGTTCAGAGGATGAATGAAAACTAATTAAATCAGCCATGGTGCATAGGGAGCATGAATTCCATTTGCCATGAAACTAAAAACAGAAGAATGATCAAATGAGCTGATCCTTGTCTGGGATCTTCAAATGAGTTGGTAACTGTATTTTAGCTATGCTTTAAGATCTAATGTCAAGGATATTGTACTTTTTATCAAGAAGCATGCTTCCTTTTAGCTTTGGGGGCAGGTCATTCCATTGGAATACCTGATTAGATGAGCATGTCGACTCACAACTCAAACCTTAGTACATGAATCGAAAAAAAGAGGAATAACACTTAACTGAATGCCGGCAGTACTGTACTACTGTTGCTAATACTTACTGTACTACAATCAGGAGGATGAGCACAAAATTAAGAGCACCAGATATGCAACTAATGTCGCGTTGTAGAAGCACAATCAATCAGAAAGTAATGCAAGGTTTGTTCAGTCCAATATACAGAATCTAAAAGTTATCTTGATAAGACAGACTTATATTCTACAAGGGATAAGAAATGAATGTGTTTACTGAAAAACAGAAGACTAGAAAAATGGGGATGGCCAAAATAGACAACAGCAACAACTTAATTAGCATGGTTTGAATACTTGACTGAAGGTTCTCACATGTAGTATGATGTATAGACTATAGAATTGGAAGAACGTGTTAGAAAAGAAAAGGGATCTCTTAAACTCAAACATAACCGATGAATGGAAAGATTCGCTTCCACACTATAATGGTGAACTATGATCCGTAGAGTAGAGATAAATGTACATTAACTCTACTGATACGAAGTACTTAACTCATTCGAAGCTGGTGACACAAAACACAATTCACATATAACTAAATAAGTGTTAGGTTTGTCACTCATTTGTGTCCTTTTTTCCAAACCCCCCGTTGACCAAATTCCAGCTTCACTCATCGCAAAAGGGTCAAAAATCACTACAACCAGAGGAATTTGAACAAAGAACGATAATCATTCAGTCAAACTAATGAATTCAGTGACCAAAAAAGATCACAACACCGACCTAGCTTTCGTCAATGCTAAAACATTAACATTCCACCAAACCATAGGCATACAGATTTGAAGATATTAATGCATAAACTCTAAACTTCTCAAAGAGAAAGAAAACGACCCGGGCCTGCAATGTTGGGCGGGAGTACTGTAGCTACAGCATGTCAACTCACAGCTTAACTGAATGCCTACAGTACTGTACTAGTGTTGCTAAATATTGTTTCCTCCGTTGCATCGCAAGCACATTTAATCTTCAAAATATTAATTAAATCACATAGAGCACACAGTTTTCATTCAGAAAATTTATCGAACAGGTTGAGGGTTATTCCAAATGCATAACCTCCAAGCCCACCTGGAAACCCGTGTACGAGTCCGGGCTGTCGTACGCAAAACTTGTGACAAGCGATTATCACCTATACTTGTTGCAACATAATTATGAAACAAATGAATTGGCGAATTCAAAGTTCACAATCATCGCAAATACTGAAACAAGCACAAATCTAAATCTTACCAAGTGCTTCCTCCCCTTCTTCTTCAATTCATTCATTCCTCCACAGAGCACCGACAATTGTTGAAGCCAACACTTGGGCCGTATGAACCTTGAAACGGTATTTAGCACCACAACAATCGTATCGATGACCACACTGAACGGATGATGAAATTCGCACCGATGATGATGTCAAACGATGAGCGGGTGATGAAACGGATGAAGAAGATTCAGGTGTGAACAGATCTTCGCGCGTTATTGAAATTTTAGTTTAAGATTGGGTCATTATTTTGGATAAAACAAATTGGACCTCAATCTGTTTATTGGGCTGCCACAGTAGTTTTCCATTTCGTGTGTGTTCTTTTAAGCGCTAAATAATTTTGTTTTTACCTCACTATGACGTAACGTGACGTGGGTTGGCAAAATCCTAATTTCAGCCCGCTGTAATTAGGATGATGTTGTTTCACTCACTTTTCTTGTTCGGCCTTCTTCCTCGGTTGATCAGTAATTTGAATGGTATTTTACGTGGTTCTTTTCTTCTTTTACTTTTCTCTGTTCCATCCATAATCTTTGTTCTACTCTGTGTTTGAAGATATCATATCCAAGGCCAATTGCAAAGCTCCATGCGTTGATTGGTTTGTGAAAAATATTGAAAAGCAAAAGAAATGAATTAAAATTCCCCAATTTTGAACACAGTTAAAAATGATGCTTTGAGTGGAAATACCAATAAGATAGAACAAGACATTTTTCAGAAAAAAACATTAATAGCTCTTATGATAATGCATAAAATCAAAAGTTGTGCTTTTCTACGCCAACGATTCTAAGACACCGCTCGACATCGCTTTTGCGCTTTCAATTCATTAAATAATCAATCTCTTTCTTCCACCTCAATAACTGACTCCGCAACTAAATCACTCAATTTTTTTCCACGGTAGTTGAAACCACTCCATGCACCCCACATAATTTCTCTATCCTACTCATTAATTTTATCCTCAATATTTAATTTGAATATATTTGTCTACCAAAATAAATTAAAATATTAAATTTAATAATACACTTGTAATTTTTTAACTAAATTTTATTTTAAAATTTAAAATTATTTTATGAATTAGGATTAAAAAGAACCATTAAAATTTTTGATTTTAAAAATGAACCAAAATTTAATTTCAAAATTTTAAAATAAATATCAGATTGTTTTTATTTTAATCAATTTTTTATTTTTTAAAAAGTATTTTTGATTTTTTTAAATTTCAGAAAAAACAAGTTTAAAAAAGTGGGGTCCTATACTGCCACGTGGCAGCCAAAGGTAAAAAAATGACACAGCAATTTGGAGGGGTCCAGACACATGGATTTGCTGCAGCTTCGCTGTGGGGTGGGGTGGGGTGGGGTGGGGTGGGGTGGGGTGGGGTGCCCCGGCTGAAGGAGCAGGCTGATTCATTGCAACCCGATCCAATCCCCATTGTGGAAGTTTTCAGACTCAATTGAGCCCGCTCCGAACCCCACTTGTACATGATTTAAATATTATATAAGAGGAGGCAATTGACCATTAAAGAGCTATCACCCGTGCTACTAATTAATTGGACCACTCAAATCAAAATACTCCATGTTCAAAAGAGTTTGACACACTTTTTTACCCTTTTTTCTCAATGCATGTTTGACCATTAATAACTTTTGCTACATATGTTAATATCATGTAAAATTTTAATATTTGAAAAGTACATGCTATGAAGAATCCAACGATACCTCATATGATAATAATACTACTTATATATTACATAAAATTTATGGTCAAACGTGCATTGAAAAAAATGGTAAAAAAGTGTGTCAAACTCTTTTGAACGGTGGGAGTAGAAACTAAATATACATATATATATATATATATATCGAATAAAAACCACAATCTCGTTTTTGTCATTCTCATTCAACTCCAACTACAGAATCCACCGCCATATCTGTTTGTATGGGACGTTTCACGTTTGGGTTCTGGTCTTATACTCATCTACGATAGGGATGACACTGGACCCAATTATACTCATTTACATGTATACAAAGTTTTAGAAAATATCATTTTTTATAAGCATATGAAAATATTGGTTGAATTAAAATTATAGAAAGGTAAAAAAAATTAGTTGCAGTATTAAAAATTTATTATACAACGTGCAGTGATTGCAAGTTTGTGATCCGATTAATGCAACCCAAAAATATTACTCCTCTGTCCCAGCAAATTCTGCAGAGAGAGAAGATGGATGTTTTAATTGTTGACGTGTGAAAAGTCCAAAATGCCCTTACCTTCTTACTCCATCATCTGGTTCTTCCTCCTAGATCTGCCGCCTTTCCTCCGCCTCACCCTTCCTCCTCCTCCACCTCTTCCCCCACCTCACGTCCGCCTCTCCACCGACTCACCTCTCCTCATCCATATCACTTTCGCGTCGCCTCTCCTCCTCTCCTCCTCCCTCCTCCCCTCCTCCCTCCTCCCTCCTCCCTCCTCCCTCCATCGCCTCGCCTCTTCGTCTCCTCCTCTCTCTGGTCGTAGGTGGGAAGATGTTAGGGTTTCACCGAGGAAATAGGGTGGTGCAGATTCGGGTGTGGGACGGGTCGTAGATGGGGAGAAGCTAGGGTTCCGGCGTAGATGAAGTGGTGGTGGAGATGAAAGCAGGGAAGGAGAGTGGTGGCTGAGGGGAGAGGAAGAGGTGGAGTTGGTGGCGGAGATGCAGGGAGAAGATATACTGTATAGGTGAGGAAGAAATGTTGAGTTAATCATGTTGCATAAGTATTGATTATTGTTATTATTACTACTTAGTGCTAGTTAGAGGTTATAGAGGTTATATAAGTTATGAACTTAAAGCTAGAGTTTAGTGGTAGGAGGTTGAAGAACATAAAAACTTGGAATAATAGCATTTAGTGCTAGTTAGTGGTGGTGAGTGGTTGAAGAAGTTACAAACATGGAATAAGACACATTGTTTAGCTTTCATTAGTACAGTTGGTGCCAGCTAGTTAGTGGTAGGAGATTATGGAGGTTAGAAACTTGTAGTATGGCTCTTCATTAGTTTAGGAATAATTATAAGGCATTTTGTAATCTATAAATATGAGAATGAAAAATTAGAAAAGCGGTATTTTTTCAGCACCAAAACTTTGTCTTCATTTCTTCCATTTTCCTATCATGGTTCCAACAAGAAAGTGGAGAGGGAGAAAGATGTACTAGTGAGGATGAGGAAGAAAGTGGAAATGAGGGAGAAATATGTTCAGAAATGGCTAGGAAGAAAGTGGAAAGGAGGGAGAAAGTTGTTCAGAAATGGTGATGCATCATAAATGGTGAGGAATAAAATGAGGGAGAAAGAGTGGTGTGTCATAAATGGTGAGGAAGAAAATGGGGGAGAAATTAAGAAATAATTCAGGTTTGGTGAGGAGAGTGTTGATGGTTGTGTGTACAATTTTAATCTTGTAAGGATAATTGTGTCTTATTGTATGTGATTTTTAAAAAAAAAATGGAAAGTGTACATAATTGTCAAGGACAGAGGAAGTATCATAATTTATTATAATTTTGCAGTTTATACATTGGTATTTACCTAACTTTCAAGACAAGACTCTTTAATATAACTCAATCTCTGATACGTGTCATAGGCTAATAGACGGTCGAAATTGAACCGACGCTTTTAGTTTTCAAAATTAAAAAACAAAAAACAACTTGTATACATGGTCAACCATTTTCATTACTTTTCTTGAATGTTATGTCGGTCAATTGACTTGTCAATTCTCATTTGCTTTTGCACACCCCTCTTCTTAATTTCTCATTCCATCTCATAATTACAGTTTTATTCTTTAAAGCTCACTTGTTACACATTACTTACTATGTCCATTTAAGATTTATAACTAAATTACACCGTGTTTTGCATAGACATGAATTTAAATATTATTATATATAAATAAAAATATATTTTAAAATATAACTTTTGATAAAAGTGTCTATCTCTTAAAATACAGTTTTCCATAAACTATGAGAAAACCAAGGTTTAAACTGCAAATTATAATAAATGAATATAAAATTTTCAAAATTTATGATAGAAAGTAATTGAGAAGTGTAATAGGTGTATAGGCAATGATGTATATGGTTTTTTAATTGGTTAAGGTAATGAAAGTTTATTTGTTCCAAAAAAAAATTGAATTGCATTAATCGGGTTATAAACTTATAACTACAACACGTTAAATAATAAATTTTAATATTACAAATTAAACCTTTTACCTTTCTATTATTTTAATTAAACTTTGTATTTACATTAATCTATGGAAAGATTGTGTTTCCCAAATCTCTGTCTTGATAAATGTCACTTTAGTGAAACAACGTTATCATTATCAACATTGTATGCATACATGAAAGTGATCAAAATTTTGAAAATTTTATTGTAAAACGTGTCATTGCACGGTTTATGAAAATATATATTTATTATAATCATAAATTTTTATTAAAATATTTAAATTAGATAATAATTTTTACAAATTAAAATTCGTGCAATTGAGTTATAGATGTCCATTTTCTTTTTCTTCCAATATTTTCACTACAATGATCAATGGATCATTTTTTACCAAAAAATGACATTCTGGAGAAAATCATATTTTATTAAATATTCTAGGGAAAACAAAAAAATCCGTGGTAAACAAATATTGTACTCTGTACATTATTTTCAGACGAAACCAACATTAAAAGTTGGACATTTCTAGAAACAGCGATAGCGGAACCAAGGTCAAATATAAAGAGGGCTCATTTACAATGATTAAAAAATTATATATGTCTAAAATATTTAAATTAGGGGTAGCATCAGAAATTTATGATTAATTGATTGAAGTAGAAAATTACAAAATATGAAGTTTTATAATTAATCCACAAAAAATATAAATTCATCATTTTAGAGAAATAAATAAAAGTTATATAGTATTAAAATGTCAATATTTTATAATTATTAATTATACAACTTAATTTAAATTTAATATTAAAATAAAAATATAATATAATATAGCTTAATGAATTATTATTTTAATATTTTCACTTATCATGATATGTACAAAACTAAATCATTTCTAAAGGTTAATTAACAAAAATTCAAGAAAATAGTACAAGAAAAATTGCAAATAAAATTTATAGAGTATTAAATTAACAATTGAAAGGATTTACATATAAAATCTTTTAGTACAATATTATTTATTATTTATAATAAATCATTCTATATTTATTTATTTTCTCAAAATTAAAATTTATTAGAAACACTTACATAAACACAAAAATATTACTCCATCTATTATTTTACATGTTTAACATAGTAATTTTAAATATTTTTCTAGAAAAATTAAATTGCGTGGAGAGAATCGATTACAGAGAGGAAAAAAAGAATAAAAATAATTAAATTATTGTCATGAAATTTGATAATGTCAAAATTTAAATTTAAATGGAAAATGTATCAAATTAAAAAATAAGTATTGTAAAAAATAATTATTATGAAAGAATGTGCATCCTCATAAATATGGTAGTATAATTAATCATCAATTGAAAACATTGAAGTATTTGAAAAGTATTGAATTTTGGGGGAAGAGGCTTGCATTGCAAATTGGGGATTAACTTTTAAAAAATACATTTTAAATTGAATTTTAAAACTGAGGTGAAAATTTGTGTGAGTTACTCGTAGCAAAAATCATGTGTGAAAGACACGTGATCTCTTTAATATACGCTATAGATAGTTAATGGTTAAACTGATATAATAAACACCTGATCATATCATATACTCCCTCCGTTTTTCTATTATTAGCACACTTTTGTTTTTGGGTTGTTTCTTTTATATTAGCACACTTTTCAGTTTTGGGAATATTCCTTTAATTTTATCCACTCATCTACTTTTTACATTATACATTCAATTTCATCCACTCATTCTTTTTACCTAAATCCAATCACCTAAACCTATAGTTCCACTTATAGAGAAACATAGGGAGTAAGTAGAACATCTAACAACCAATCGTTGATGACTTTTTTTTTTTTTTTTTTTGAATTTTGCCTTCTCATTTGGATGGAAGTAAAAAAAGTTGACAATAAGGGTGGAACATAAGGGAGACCGGGCCCTGTATTTATTTTATAAGGGTAATATATGCTTAAAATTAATTAAAAAATATTTACATAAACGTGTAATTACAATTGTCCCTTCTTACAATAAAATTTTAGTTCCGCTCCCGTTGACAACTGAATATCCAATTTTTTTCTAAAAAAACAAACAAAAATATTTTGACTTTTAACTTTTTAATAGATTATTGATGCCTTGTTTTGTAATTTTGTTAATTCTATATGATAAATGAATGCTATTTGTATATAACAAATGAAATTAATTTATCATATAGAATTAATAAAATTACACGACTTTCACAAGCACTCAATTAATTATCTAGTTAAACCAATCAAATGATATACTAGTTATTAGATAAAAAAAATTAGGTGTAGGAAAAAAATCCAAATTAAAAGAGTCGGAGCTTGTAGTACTAACGAACTCCACCACTGATTTTGTTCTCCACATCCAAAATGGAACGTGCAAAATATGATTAAACCCGAAGTATGTCTAAACATGGATTAGTTCCTAACCTTCGACATCTTTAATTACCCAACATGCTCACTATCTACCCACATTAAAACACAAATCAGTTTCTCCCACTTCCGCTCTGTCCCATAACTATTGACCACTAATCTATTTTAGTACATCCCATAAATTTTGACAAATTTTAAAACTTACTTATTGTAGTAAAATTGGACGGTCATTAGTTGAGTTACATCAACTTTCTTAAATATTGAACAAACAAAAAAATCGAGTGATTACATCAGATTTCTTAAATATTAAGTCAAAAGACGATTGAGTATTAAATTCCCCAAACTACCCTCGATTCGGCCGGGTCCCACCCAAAAAAACAAAAGAGGCCTCCAATGGAAAGATCTCCCAAGGCCACAAAGAACTTGTGGCTACAAATCCATGTCCAAATCCGACGTGGCAACTCAAACTCTCTCCTTATAGTATTCATTCACAGCCCCAAGATATCAATCAAATTCTAATTTCATCAAATGATCCAACCGAAAACACTTGGAAACGAGGTTGTTGCTTACCAAAACAAAGCCATCCAATTTCTTGAAGCGTTCTACCCAGAAACAGCTGCAACAAAGAGCTGGAATAGAGTGGGGAACAAGAGAAGAGTTGTGTGTCCTTTAAGAATGTCCGAAGAGCTCCGGGATCCGGCCATTAAGCTGTTTGGCAAGACCATCTCCTTGCCCCAACACCACCTCTTTTCGGGTTCTCGCGGTGACGGTGGTGATCACGATGATCTGGGCTCTCAAACCTCTTCAAACGCGGCTGTTTATCGCAATAACAAGGTATTTTTAACAAAAACACTTGAAATTTGATGGCAAGGTTGGACTATACTAGTTAACTGTCCACTCGCTGCCAATTGATTTTCAGATGGAAGCGTTAGTCTACAACTATTTTGTCTTTCATCGAACATAAATTGAGCTTGTTTCTCATCTGGATTTTCTTTCGTTGAAACTTTCAGGACACATCGGGAGAAGAAGAATTGCCCACGTGCGAAAACGAAGTGGAATCATCGGATCCTACGGAGGAGGCATCGGAAGACAGTGAAGAAAAGGAAGAAGATCAAGAAAAGACGCTGAAAAAGCCCGATAAGATACTCCCATGCCCGCGATGCAATAGTATGGACACCAAATTCTGTTACTACAACAACTACAACGTTAATCAGCCGCGCCACTTTTGCAAGAACTGCCAGCGGTACTGGACCGCGGGCGGTTCTATGCGAAATGTGCCTGTTGGCTCGGGCAGGCGCAAAAACAAGAGCGCCTGCTCAAGCCAGTACCGGCACGTCATGGGCACGGATCATTGCCCGGAGGCTAATGGCACTGTCCTTACATTCGGACCCAAAAATCCGCTATGCGAATCCATGGCGAGCGCATTAGACCTTGCGGAAAGATCCAGCTCGAACTCGAATTCAACTGAACCGGACTCGAGAAGCTACCAAGGGTTTGTACCGGTACCACACGCGCCGCCACCATTCCCCTGCCCTCAGTGGCCTTATCCATCGTTTCCGGCCGCGTATTATCCCGCCCCACCCTACTGGGGTTGCGTTGCACCGGGCCCGTGGAACATGCCATGGCTGCATCAACCCCAACCTCAGCCTCACTCGTGCTCAGGTCATTCAGGTTATGGTCCTGGCCCTGATTCCCCAGCGTTGGGGAAACATGGTCGGAATGGCGAAAACATCACGAATGATCCCGAGAGGACCATTTTGGTGCCGAAGACATTGAGAATCGATGATCCTAAAGAGGCTGCAAAGAGTTCGATATGGTCAACGCTCGGGATAAAAAACGAATGCATCAATGGCGAAAGGCTCTTTGAGTCCGCCTTCCCCGGAAAGGGCAAGGGGAACTCGAAGATGCACGTGGATGATACTTCTTTGGTTATGCAAGCTAATCCGGCAGCATTTTCGCGATCTCAGTGCTTTCACGAAAGCACTTAGTTAATTCGAGCTGGAGTTGCTGCCATGTGATTTTTTGTTGACTATCTATGATGAATTTTACATGGATTCGACCCTTTCTTGTAGCAAAAATAATGTATCGACTTCATAGGCGGAGAAGATGATGCTAACTTAGCTTAGCTTAGCAAAGTTTTTGATTGTTTTTTCATCTGTTTTGGTGAAATAATGTACAAATTAATTGTTCAATACTACCCTTCCGTCCCGGAATAATTGTCACACTTCCTATTTTCTTCTGTCCCACATAAAATGACACTTTAATTCTTACCAAAAATAGTAAAGAATATGTTGTAAAATTCCTACAATATCCTTTTTAACTTCAACAACTTCATGACTAGCCCCATTGCTTTCCCAAAATATCACTATTTTTCATAATTATTATTTGTCAACTCATCTTGCATAAAATAACGAGTCATATTTCAATGTGTCATTTAGTCCGGTACGAAGGGAGTATATGATATGGATACCTTGCAGATTATGTTGCTACTGAATTTTTTTTTTTATTTTGTTGTAGTCATCCAGAAATGCTATTCAACAACCAGAAACTGTACCCAGAATGCCCTTTTATTTCGATCGATTAATTGCAGCCACGAGAATATTATATATTTTTTGGCATGAATTTCCACAAGTGTCCAACTGAGATGGCGCACTTATTAGTACTACTACGCTCTTGTTCCTTCTTGAATTAAATTAAGTTACTCTCTATCCCAATTCAAGTTGCAATTTAACTATTTATTTAGTCAAAATTTCTTAACTTTGACCCCAAAATTGAATAGGTGTATAAGTATAAATATT
>JAULKM010000013.1:3600557-3613035 GCA_032355605.1 Rubia tinctorum
CCCGATTGAAACTCACCACGTCTCTATTCAGACATCTTATCACGATCGAAATTCATATAAAGTTGTGAAATCCCCCACCACTAGCAATTCGCGATTAGAGGGTAATTGATGGCATTCTACCATACTTGCTTGATAGAGAGCTGTGTCATTTTTCTACCGAAATTTTTCACCGTTGAAATTCGTGCCAATGTTATCATTTTCATCGGACTTATTAATCAGAAAGATACAAGACTCAATCGAAAAATTTCTCAAAAAAAAAATCAAAACTTTTGTATTTTATTATTGAAGTGCAGATTAATACAATGTATATGGGCTATGCCACGTAGCTTATGGATTTCTAACTTTCAATGGTCACATCCCTGAGATCGCATTCAAATATACGGATCACGGTCCATGGACCATCAACGTGCTCTTTCCGAGCTGATTTAAGTCCACATCCCTCAAAATAGTGCCTTTTCCTTTCGGATATTATCATGGGTTCAGCCCATTTTTAATCAAAATAAACTGATTATTTTGATATTTTAATTTCAGTCTTGAAAACTCAATAAATGAAATTTCAACATAGTGCTGTACTCATTTCCTCACGGTGCCCTTGTTTTGTTCTGATGTTTTTTAGACCATGTGCAAGGAGCTCTGCAACTATTTTTTTATTTTTTTAGTTTTCATTCATTAAATATTTAATTTATTTCTTCCACCTCATCAACTGAAATCACTCCATTTTTACATTCATAATAGTTGAAACCACTTCATAGATCTCACCTAATTTTTTCTATTATACGCATTAATTTTACCTTTAATATTTAATTCAAATAAATTTACCTAACCAAAATAAATTAAATGTGACACTTTTAATTTTAAATTTTAATTTCGTTTTTAAAATTTAATTTTTATATTTAGTTTGGTTTTTATTAAATTATAAATAAAAGCAGAAAATTTTAAATACTCCCTCCCGTCTCTAAATATTGGCACAATTTCTTTTTTTGTTTGATATTTTAATATTGACATTTTCCATTTTTTTGCTAAGATTAAGATTGTTTTCATCAATTCATTTTACTTTTTATTCTCCCAATACAATCTCCTACACTCTTTTTTTTTAATGTGCTCATTACTCTGGTGCCAATATATTTTAACCAGGGGGAGTATAATTATCCAGACACGTGGTTCAATTAAATACTGCCACATGTCCAAGTAATTGATTTTTTTTAAAAAAGAAAAGAATGGACCGTTGTCAGCTTTGTGTAAGAAAGTGGCAGCTTTGTGTAAGAAAACACAAGAATGGAGAGGTTTCAATTTTCAGAAATCGAAGGACAGTTTCAATTAATTGAGACAACATTGAAACTCCCAATGTGAGATTTTGTGGTTTCACTTTTTTAATTGAAACTAATTTGAAACTCTTACTTTCTCTTAAGTTAGTTGTAGAAATAGAAGTACACTATCCAGTCACTACATTTGTTTACTTACTTTTGACATTTGAATTTGAAAATTGTAGAATTAGTGGTGAAGAATACATTGAAGAGTAAAAATTAAATTTAGTGGATGAAAATGATCTAGAATTTGTCGAAAATGGCTGGAGCCAATATTAAAAACCATCCCCAAAAAAAGGAAGTGCACCATTGTTAGGAAGTGAGACAGTCTCACCATAAGTTGCGGTGAAACGGTCTCACCATAAGTTGCGGTGAAACGGTCTCACCATAAGTTGTGGTGAGACTAAGGACTCATCTGCAATTTTAAAAATTATCACACAATCGTCACGGCACACAAACGTAAGACCATGTACAATGGTAAGTCCGCTCTGAGTCCGCTCTTGCAGTTTCAGTTCATTAAATAATCAATTTCTCTCTTCCATCTTAGCAATTGAGTCCGCAGCTAAATCACTCTATTTTCTTTCCATAGTGGTTGAAGCCACTTTGAACTCCGAAACCACTCCATGGACCTCATTTGGTTCTCTTTATCCTGCTCATTAATTTTACCTTTAATATTGAATTCAAATAAATTTACCTAACAAAATAAATTGAAACGTAAAATTTAATAATACATTAGCAATTTTTATTAGGATTTTGTTTTTTCAAATTTTATCTTTGAAATTAGTTTCAATTTTTAAAATTTATTTTATGAATCATGATTAAAAAGAACCATATATATATTTTCAAAGAATCTAATTTCAATTTTTAAAAAGAACCAAAATTTAATTTCAATCATGCTTCGTCGGAACATGCCCTCTTCCCGACATCTGATGGCTACACGCTCCCGCACTGGGTCTTTACGTTTCAAGGATTTTTCTGATTATGACATTTCTGGTTTATCAGTTCTTTATTTGCAAAGACTGGGCATCGTAGTCATCGTTTTGCGGTTAAGAATCCAAATTGGGTTGCTGATATGGATTCAAAGATGGTTGCGTTGCGTGCTCAGCAGACATGGGAGCTAGTTCCACGACCTCCTCATGTCAATGTTGTTGGCTCTAAATGGGCGTATCGTCTAAAGTACAAGGCTGATGGCTCACTTGATCGGCATAAGACCAAGTTAGTTGCTCAAGATTTTTCACAATTACCTGGTTTTGACTATGATCATACTTTTAGTCCGGTGGTGAAGGATTCCATTGTTCGCACTATTTTATCCATAATTGTCACCAGAATTTGGCCCTTGAGACAACATGATGTTAAAAATGCATTTTTAAATGGCATTCTTAATTCTCCGGTTTACATGGAGCAGCATGCTAATTACAAAGATCTCATGCGTCCTGGCCATGTTGGTCGTCTACGCAAGGCCATTTATGGATTGAAAAAAGCGCCTCGTACTTGGTTTCAACGTTTCAGTACTTTGTTGGTTGACCTGGGTTTTGTGTGCAGTTCTGCATATACCTCTTTTTTCTCGCAATGTGCATCTTTACTCTATTTGCTGGTTTATGTTGATGACATTATTCTCACCGGATATGATGGTCATCTCATTCGGAAGTTTTTTGATCGGGTTAATTAGGAGTTTAAGATTACTGATCTTGACACTTTACAGTATTTCCTGGGGTTGGAGGTTGTTCGCAATTCCGATGGCTTATTTCTGGGGCAAGCTCGATATGCCAAAGACATTTTATTGCATGGCGGTATATAGAATTCGGTACTAGTTGCCATTCCATTTGTAGCTTTTTCGCAGCTTTCAAGTACCACTGGCAAACCATTCAGAAATCCCACACTTTACCGTTCTTTGGTTGGTGCACTACAATATTTGTCCATTACGTGTCCCGATATTTCTTATGTCGTGAACATGGTCTGTCAGTACATGCAGGCTCCTACTGATGACCATTACCAAGCTGCTACTCGATTTTGCGTTATATTCGTGGCACTATGCATTATGGTCTTCAGTTTCGCAAGAATTCTTCCGCTTTTCCAGTATTGGGTTATTCTGATGCTGTTTGAGCTCGTTGTATTGAGACTCGTAGGTCAACTTATGGTTACGCCATTTTTCTTGGTGGTAATCTGGTTTCATGGAGTGCAAAGAAGCAACCTACAGTCTCCCGTTCAAACTCAGAGTCAGAATACCGGGCTATAGTCAATACTGCTGCGGAACTAGTTTGGTTGATGAATTTACGTCGGGACTTGCGCGTCTCTTCCGTACACCACCTATTTTGCTGTGTGATAATAATAGTGCTCTCTTTCTTGCTCAAAATCCGGTTTCACATAAGAGAGTCAAGCACATTGATATTGACTATCATTTTGTGCGAGAGATAGTGTACTCTGGCAAGATCAGGGTTGCTCATGTTCCTACAGATCAACAACTTCTGACATCTTTACAAAGGGTTTACCTTGTCATCGGTTTGAGTTCTTACGGTCCAAGCTTTGCGTTGCGACCAGTCCCACGCTTCGCTTGAGGGGGGTAATAGAATAGATGAATTAGAATCAAGTTTAAAAAGGAAATCTTCTTTTGATTAGACTTTGTATATATCATTTTCCATATATGATTCTACCTTGTATACCCTTTGTACTCTCTCTATATATGAATACACACAACCGCAATTATTTGTGGGTTTTACATTCTATCAAAAATATAGATTCGTTCATACATTTTGAATGTCTGTTAATCTTTTTAATGATTTAGTTTAGACTTTCACTTTCTCTATAATAATAATAGTAGAACTTATAGCTATATAATGTGTAAATTAGTTTATATGTTTAAAAAGTTTATTAATTATTTAAAGTATTTTATTTGGACTTTCATTATTTATAAGATAATAATAGAATATATTAATTAATGTGTTTATAACATTTAGTAATTGTTTTATAATTTTAGTTCAAACATTTATGTTTTGCTATTTTTAAAATAACAAAACACATTAGAGACCAAGTCCCACAAGCGCTTTCAACACCCCATTCCATTTCGTCCTGAAACAATGGGACTTGGGAGAATTGCCTACAGTATGAAAAGATTTTTATTTTGACATTAAAACAACCACAAAATCACAAAAAAAATGAAAAATTGGTTCTATCCTATCACCAAATTGTTTGATACGCCCTGGTTATATGTTCTAGATATAGCAATTATGCTCCCTTTCATCCCACCTCTATTTGCACTGTAATCATTATCAGGCTGTTCAAGAAATATGTTTGACTGTTAATAAGTTTACCTACGTATAATAACGGCAAATAAAAAGTTAATATTTAAAAACTACTTGTTACGATGAATTGTACAATATCGCCTACGATAATGTTATTGTTCATATATCTATTCAAATATGCGGTCAAATTTTGATAGAGAATCGTGTCAAAAAAGTAGAAATGCAAATATAAAATTCAAGCTTTAGCGCCATAAGCTTCGAGCTCCGCCATCATTGCCAAACAGTCATCAAGTCAGTCATCATCGACAGGTCAATCCACGCTTTAAGGCGAGTGAATTGACCCGTTTAGCCTTATAACTCGCTTTTGATCCAATATTTTAACCCGAGTTTGTTATATAATTGTAATTTAGTCCCTCATAGGAGACTTTCTCTTTGGTAAAATAGATAATTAAAATGTATGCAACATAACACTGCACATGTACAATGAGAATACATTGTGTACAATATTCCAGCAAAAATGTATGCAACATAACACTGCACATCAATTCTTATATGGTACATGATTATTTATTATTTAAAGATTAATACACTTTCAAATATTTAAATAAATTAACCACCTAATATTCTACTTTATTGATCTCTCATGATACAATAATTAATTTTATATTACGTGGATACGGTATAATTTTTTGGGATGTGAATTTTGATGGAACCTTGCTTAGAATTTTTTTCCCTTCCGATTGGGATATTCTTCATGGTACTCGAGTTCTCTCATCACAAACCAACCTTGCTAAGGTCCTTGACTCTCAATTGGACTCTGTTTGGCAGAGCTTATAAGATTCTTTGCTTATACGCAAAACACATTTTAATATTTCAAAATAAACCAGTTTTACTTATAAGCACGACTCTACCAAACATATCCAAAGAAATCAACCCTCTACAGAAACCTGTGTAATTAGAAATGAGTTTCCATGCAATTTCATCACATCTTCTGCTTTTCTTTACAGACTCGTTAAATTAAGATCAAGTGGTGAATCATAAATAATGCTACAACACATCATTATAGAATTCTTCCTAACTGTTTAGATTCCAATAACCTACCAAAAGATCATCAACAAAACAACACTAAAATGAAGCTGGAAATCTTGTCATAATCATCGATCACTTGTAATAATAAAAAAATCATTGATCACTTCAAGCTATTCCCAGAACCCGACGATCCACCAGCTCCATGCTCAACCGTTCCAACAAACATCTGTGAGGCAAACGAGCTGCTTTTCCTTGCCTTTCCGGGGAATTCCTTGCTCACGTTACCCTTCATTGACAGGTTCTTCTTGATCCTGCTTCGGGCAAGTGACAACATGGTGGAACGAGATGGCGCGTGCAGAGCTGCCTCGACACAATCTCCCGCTTGCACGCATCCCCATGGCTTAGAGGAGGATGACGACGATGTTCCATCTTCAGAGAAAGGTCTCAGCCGGGGAAAGAACTTGGAAAAGACCCTTTGATCCGGGGAAGCTTCTTCTTCAACCTTGGTGCAGATGGGGCAGGGAGGGTCGCTTTTGTGCATCTTTGGTGTGGTTTGATCGAGGCATTCAGCGTGGAATACGTGGCGGCAGGAGAGGACCCCAGCAACTGGCATGTCGCCATTTCTTACAATGCGTCGGGAGCTCCATGGCGATCTTTGGGAAAGAAGGCGCTCGCACAATCCGCATCTGCAAGTATCAGGTGGATTACGGGGTCTAGGAGTGAAATCAGCCTCAAATGGCTCTGAAATGTCTGTGAGATCGAGGCTGCCACTTTCGCTACTCAGTCGGGATTTCTCTCTCCGGGGAGTAGCAGCATCGAATTCTAGAAACGTGGCAGCGTTGCTGTCAGATGGCTCTCTTCTAGGTGCATCGGACGGAAAGGACAAAGGGTGAACAGGCTTGGACATAAAGCAGCGTCGGCTTGCAAAATTACGATGAGAGTGGTGATGTGTCTTGGTCATGGAGTCATAATCGCTACTGTCTGATCTAGAGGACGTTGAGCCTCTGCTATCTCTAGCTGCCGAAGTTCCCTGTAAAACATAGATTCGGTTAATAACACTCCAGGCACCAACCGCGACCAGCTAATGGTGGAGAAAAGAAAAAAAAAACTACTTACTTCCATTGCTGGTGAAAAGGGCAAGGGCCTTAAATCTGCATTTGATCAAGGAGTGGATTGAATGTTATAACGCACATTTATTTATATTCACAAAATACAAACCCGGGGACTATTTATTCAGAACGAATTCAACTCAAAGAGTATAAAATCTTCAGCTAGAAAAGGTGACTGCAGGAATGTCAAAAATTAATGGTATATAGTGCAGCTAAAAAATAAGTAGACAATTTCTGAACCTCATGTATTACAGTCTGTTTGGTAAAACGATTCTTTCAATCAGTACAGAGATGAAGCATAAAGCCATAGACAACCAACACCTGATGAAACGAATCACACAAGACAAGATTATAATTTGCACATGAGAGTACTAAAATTCAGTTCAAAACTCTTATTAATTCCATTTCCACTGACATACCAGTTCAGCTATGCATACATTAACAGGTAAATTGAATTTTAGAAACATCTCAAAGTTACAATTACAGGATACTACGGCGTGCAGATACAGGCCTAACGAAAAACACCTGTTCTATGACGCTCCATTTCGGACAAAAAATTGTTCCCAGACAATCGAATAGGAAATGACAAAGGAGAGCCAAGTTTCCCTGATCTACCTTGAGGCCTTACCATCTAAGCCACCATACATGGAGGAGGTATGAACAAAAGTAAAAAAAAGATGTGATACACGATACACCATTGCAGCAATTTATCAAGCAAGTTTATGAGATGGGAATAAATGTGTTTACTCCATCTACCATTTCAAGCTCAAGTGAGAAGTTCTGTCATAAAAGTTGTGAATGCGTGTATTGAGCTTGACTTGCTTTACGTAAAGCTGGAGATACCAAATATAGGATAAAATTGACAAATATACCAACATTTGATAGTAACCAAACGACATCCTGGTTCTCTAGAAGCTGGAGAATAATGGTTTGAAGTGACCTGGTAGTGATACTGTGTATAAACCAATAAAGGCAGAACAACATGTAAGGGGAGGGAGGGAAGACCTAAAATGCACTGCAGAGAAACTTCTTAACTAAATAACCGACTTTCAGAGGTGAGGAATAATCAATGAAAGAAAAAGCACATTACTGTCAAGGAAAATGGCAGCTTAGGATAGAGAATGTACCTCTGGCAGAGGCATGAAAATCATCGATACTGATTTCCTGAATTGCAGGTGGCGTCCACTGCTGCATAGGAGATATGTCAGATGGACTGCTAAAGTATGCACTACCACCATCATTCACTGTAAACTGATGGTTCGGCAGTTGATTGCCTCTCAACCAGCTTCTACTTCCTCGACTATTTGAGGATGCCGACGACCCAACCAGTTGAACACCATCATGGGAGCCAAAAGACTGTGCTTCAGATTGAAAACGGAAGTCCCGTCTAGATGGCGGAGGTGAATAACTAGAGTTTGTCCGCCAGTAAGGCTCCTGTGGCCCCAATGACCAGTCTCTACTGGTAGCATTCGATCCATGTGGCCTTGCAGCCACACAACACAGGGACCCCGTTTTAGCTATCTTTCACAAAACCCACCCTAATTGTCTTCACCTGAGCTTCAGTTCTTCAAACTTCTTGGATGTATTCACAATACACGATACATCATTAGGGACCTCAAATTCCTCGAATCACAGTTTGGCACAAAGCATTCATCTGCAGTCAATGGAGACGACAACCCCTTCCTTATCCCAAATGAGCAGTCTCCAACAGCTTCTCCGCAATGAGAACAATTAAGCAATCATCAGAAACGACTTAAAATTATTAATCCAACCAACAAGATAAACTCATTTCACATGCCAATGCTCATTTTAGAGTTGTAGATTCGAATAGCCTGCCATCATAAACTTAAACAAGATTTTAAAAAAATAGAAAGTCCGAGATTACATACCCGTTCAAAACACACAATTCAAACTGTTGGCATCAGAAGCCAAACAAAATGCAATTTGATCAGTGTAAATCGTAACCACTATTAAGCAAGCAAAAATGGACAAAATCCAAACTTTATATCGCAAGGCACCTTAAAATAGCAGGAAAATAACAAGGAGAAATATAACTAAAATTTCCCAATTCATCTGCAATTCCAACTCAATTTTATTCCTAATATAATCATTTATAACCAACAACTGTCCGCAAAAAAGAACAAAAAAAACATCCACAGTTTCCATTCTCCAACCTATACCCATACAGAAACGCATCTAAATGAAAAATGGAAAGAAAAAAAAAACTAAGCGCAGAATTATTACCAGTTACCAGAACCCAAAATTTCAATATAACTAACAGATACAGATAACCCCAAAATAGAAAACTCTTAACAACAAAAACAAAAAACACGAAAGATTAACAAGCGTAAAGGAAGCTATGCAAAGATTACCTTTTGAATCAAGACACAATCTTGCACTCAATAAATGAACCAAAAACAGTAGATTATAAACAAGATTCGTAGGTCAATTTCTAAATAGAGCAAATGGATTTGCAAACTAAGGTGGTTTTGTGCGTTTGCAAGGAGTGTGGAATGTGGGAGTGAGAACAAAGAGCTTTTGAGGAGAAAATAAGAACCCTAAATTAGCGGGGCAAGCGCGATTATCTTAAGAGTGGGGTTTTGCTAATTCGCCCTCATATTTTGTTGAATTTGTGATTTGGCCTACATACTCTTTGTGTCCCATTATGTTTGTCCTTATTTTAAAATGCACATTTGATCACTAATACTCCCTCTGTTTGATTGGACGTGATACACTTTCTTTTTTCGATTATTTTTGTTAATTTGACACATTTTCCTTTTATGGAAAGATTCCTTTAATTTCATCAACTTATTCTACCTTTTCCCTTTCCAAATTTTATTTCATTCACCTAAATATAACCACCTAAACCTATTATGACACATCCAATGAAACAGATGTAGTATTTTTAATCATATACAAAGAAGAGAACCTCTCCCGTTAGACCGACTAACGGTTAGACCAATTATAAAAATTTTGTTTTTAATAAATCATTTTTATAATTTCTAAGATTATAATTTATCATTTTTATAATTTCTAAAATTGAATTATAATTTTTGTATGTTGAAGTTCATTTTAAAATATTTTCATAATTATCTGTAATTGATTTTAATAAATAAAAATAAATATTAAATCATCTTATTAGTCGTATTAATTATAAGATTACCGATTTAACGATTAATTTATATAAAACAAGATTTTGTGTTGAAATGGAGATTTTAATAGCTATGACTATAACTGGGGTCCTTTAGTTTCCATGCATGCTTTTACCAATTTTCTCTTTTCATTTTCGGTCTTGAAAATGGCAACTGATACCTTGTTACTAGTAATTATATATAGTACTCCCTCTATTCCAAACTAAAATGCACATTTATTATTTAACTGTCAAAACTGTCAAAATTTGACCAAACATGCTTATTGAAAACCATGAAAAAGATTCTGTGAAATTTGGTGTGGGACAGCGGGAGTATAAAAATCAATACTCCCTCCAATTTTTAACATTGGTTCAATTTCCCTTTTGGGATTATTTTTTAATATTGGCTTCTTTCCCTTTTGACAAATTCTAAGTTGTTTTCACCCACTCAATTTACTTTTTACCTTTTCAATGTATTCCAAACCACTAATTCTACCTGTCAAAATTAAGTGAGTAAAATAAAAAGTAGGTTAAATTTTTTGTTTTTTTCTTAAAATATGTCATACAGCCCATGCTGACTTACTTTTTTGTTGAAAGGTTAGTGGTTTCAGAGTCAACAAAGTTGCAAGCTTTGTTGCTTTTCTGGTACAATGGTGTAAAGTTTCTAGGGAGGAGGAATACATGGCAGCTGTCTGGACACACACTCACATAGTATCTCATCACTTGTCACCTCAGTTTTTGCTCCTTTTTAATAGTACTATTTTATTTCGTCCAGACTAAAAACATGTACAATGGAAAATTTAAAAAAGGCTCAAATAAAAATTGGAATAGAATCGGGATCGAAGACCCCCCAATGTGGGTTCAAAGCGGGCTGCATTAATGTAGTCCACGGGATCGGTTTACAAAATGCAAACTGTCTCAGTTCTGACTTATGCAAAGGAAGCGCATGGTGCATGGGACAGGACAGCCTTCCTTTTTTTCTTTTATGGCAGTCACTGGATGGGCCACGTGGCAGAGGGGCCCCCACTTTTTTAAAAAAAAATCACATGAATTTTTTGTTCCATTTAAAAATAAAAAAGGAAAAAATTCTATAAAAATGATTTTTTTCTTCAAAATCTAAATTAAATTTTAGTTCTTTTTAAAAATTAAAATTACATTCTTTAAAATAATATATATGCTTTTTTTAATTATGGCTCATAAAATCAATTTTACAAATTGAAATTAATTTTTAAAATGGAATTTGTAAAAAATAAATCCCATTCAATAAATATTGGCGTATTATTAAATTTTGCATTTAAATTTATTTTGTTAGGTAAATTTATTTGAATTAAATATTAAAAGTAGTATAGAGAGAATCAAGTGGGGTCCATGGAGTGGGTTCAAGGTGGTCTCAACCATTGTGGAGAAAAAATGGAGAGATTTAGTTGTTGGCTCAATTGCTGAGGTGAAAGAGAGATTGATTATTCAATGAACTGACACCACAAGAGTAGGCTCGGAGCAGTCTCTGTATTGTACATGGTCTAAATTGCAATGAATGTTTTTCATCAAAATACTTCTCTGTCCCATTACTTTTGACCCATTTATTTTTCACGGTTTCCAATGATCCTTTTTTACATTCAATATCTCCAACTACATATATTAATTCAACATAAAAAATTGATATTTAGAAAATAGATGTTAACATGAATCTAACAATATTTCATATGATATATTTATCATAAATATATAAACTTATATTAATGGTCAAAATTTACTAAATTTAACTTTGAAAAAGTTAAGAGCCCAATAGCTGTGGGACGGAGGGAGTGTGTTTGAGCATTAATATTTATAACTACGTATAATAACTAATCACCTCTTATTAAGACGAATCTAACAATATTAAGAGAAAAGTGCATTTTTAACCCTATATTTTGGTCGAAAGTGCAGAAATGACTTTGTAAAATTTGAAAGTGCTAAATTAACCCTATGTTTTGGTCAAAAGTGCCAATTTAACCCTGGAAACAAAATTATGGCCGGAAATATTTAAAATGTCCATTATACCCCTTTCAAAAAAGAAAATTTCAGAAAAATATGAAAAGATGACATTACCCTTCTTAAAAAGTGCTCAAACTCTTACACTGGTCAACGGTGGTCAACGCCGGTCGTCGTTGTCGGGCCACCGTTGGTTGATGGTGATCGGGTTAGATCGTACTTTTATTAATAAGATAGGGTTAGATAAACACTTTTTAAAAAAATCAGGGTTAAATTTGCACTATTATAAAAATGATAGGGTTAGATCAGCACAATCATAAAAAACATTTTTTTGAGGAGGCCAATTTTCTATAAACATGCCTTCATTGCAACTTCATAATTTAATGTATCATAAATATACTTATAATTTGTATGCTTTCGATAGGAAGTAAGAAAGTTTGATAAATACTTTCCGAAAGAAATTCATAAATTTTGATAAATAATTTCCTTGTGAAATGCGATAACTTTGTAATTAGAAATCGACACTTATTGCTACTCGAATACTGCTATTGATAGAGTCAACTTTTCATTATGGACACCAAATTTGTATAATGCCTACGTGCAAGATAAATTGACATATTTTGACTTTTGGAAGTCAAACTAAGTCAAATTCGATCATTAAATTTTGTTATTATATGTGCAAGACTATTATCATGT
>JAULKM010000013.1:3643824-3656793 GCA_032355605.1 Rubia tinctorum
CGTTATAACATATATTTTCAGAATATCAACTTTTCACAAGTTTTAATTATGTTTAATAAAAGATATTAAGGATCAAACATTTTTTGAGTCAACTGTTGAAATTCAAAGTGTGCAGCTTGAATTGAAACAGGAGTATCTAAATTTTGAAAAGTGTTGCGTTAGATCTAATGCAACGTCACTTAAGGTAATACATGTAAAAATGTTGCAATAGGTTCAACTTAGTATTATTAGCACTTATAGCAACACTTTCAAAGTATTACATTAGTTTTAGTTTGTAGCAGTGACAAATGCACCTTTTGAGACCATGAGAAGCTTGATAATGTTTATAGGATTCGCTAACAGTAGAATCTCAAACATTAAATCCCTCGGCATCATCTCCATAACAGTGACGAAGATATGTATGGACTAAAATCATTATTGCGTTTAAGTGTGAGAAAAGATTAAGGATAACCTATTTATAATCATTAATGTTGTTGGAACAGATCCCATGTCGTGCTAAAAATGCAAATGATTGAGGGACGACCGAGCTGTAAAGGAGGGAGGGGAGAGGGAGGGAAGCCCACTAGTGGAAAACAGGTATTTAGACACCGATATTTTGTCTGGGGGCACCTATATCGGTGCTGAAAATGGGTAAGGCACCGGTATTATGACCAAATTGTAGAAAACCGGTGCTGTTGGCGATTATTAGCACCGAAATTTTCTGACCGGTGCCCAAAACCGGTGTCTTACATAAAAACTAGCACCGGTGCCAACAAGGGCGTGCAAGGGATCAGTGATGGGATGGATTTCATGTGCGCAACAGTGTCTTTGGCGTCAAAAAATAAGGGATGAAAAATATTAGCACCGGTACGAAGCAGCTTGTCGGTGCCTATGAAAAATGTTAGCACCAGTTTTCACAATATCGGTGCCTGAAAAATGGGGCCCATATGGGAGGGGGTTGAAATTTTTTACGTGTTCAGCATCGGTTTTGTTAAGAGGACGAAACCAATGCTGAATTGACTAAATATAGTCATTTTGGCAGGTATTTTTGGTGGGGGTGAAATTCTAGCACTAGTATGTAGCCAATCTACCGGTGCTAGAAGATCATTTAATATTTACCTACCACTATTCATTGGCGGGTAAAAAGTGGGATTCTGGGGAGAGAAGGTCATTAATGGTGTTTTGGGAGGGTTTTGACATTAAATGCTCCAATGAAGACCCACAAATGTTAGGTTTTAAATTGTTTGACATGTTATTAATGATGTCATATGTTAGAAATGGTTTGTATGCATATATTTGTGTGTTTGATCATGATTTTGTGTTTGATCATGTTCATGATTCTTGCATTCATGGAAGAAATGTGATTCTTTTCTAGATTATCTTGTTTAGGAATGTGAAATTGTTGTGTAAGTTTTGAATGTAGTGATCCAAGTTGTATGTAAGGTTTTTCCGAATTGATTTTGAATGTTTAGAATCTTGCGTAGCCATTGTCATTATGTTGAACTATAATTGTCCTACATTTGTAGAGATGGAACGTGCAATAGAGAGTGGGGAAAGGGGCGAATCTCGGTCCAACCTACAAGATGGTCCAGACATATTGTGCAACTTGTCCTCATTCTCTATTCCAGGTAAGATGGTCCAACCTTGGGTCACCAGAAATTCCTCCCAATGATGCACAAGTTGCGTGAGGACGCACTTCATTTTATTGGTGGGAAGGGGGAGAGGAAGGTGCGAAGACCATTGAAGGGGGCTGGCATACACAACAAGGTGAAGAAATTGAATACTGTTCTTGGGAAGAAGGTTGGTACAATGCCTGATGGACCGTGGAAGAAGAGGTCAATTTTCTTTGATTTACCTTATTGGGAGCATTTGGAGGTTCGACACTGTTTTGATGTAATGCACATTGAGAAGAATGTGTGCAAGAGTTTAATTGGTACCATACTTAACATTCCAAGGAGGACGAAGAACAACTTGAATGCGTGGAAGGATTTGTTGGAGCTTGGAATTCGGTCCGACTTAGCCCCGGAGGTGTGATGGAAGTGAACTTACCTCCCCCCAGCCCCGTACAATCTGTCAGTGGATGATAGGAGATCGGTTTACGAATGCGTCCAAGTGATCAAGGTACCATCCGGATAATCTTCTAATGTTAGTCACTTTGTGAATGATGATTTTCGTATGAATGCCTTGAAATCCCATGATTGTCACGTTCTTATGAAACAATTGTTATTCGTTGCCATCCATGGTGTTATGGAGCAGGATGTGCAACTCAGAGTTATGCAACTGTGTTTCTTCTTCAACTCCATATGTCGGAAGAATATAACCAGGGACGATTGATGTGTTGGAGCGGAGGGATTTTAGTGTAATGTTAGTTGGAAATGTACTTTCCTCCATCCTTCTTTGACATCATGGTTCATTTAGTCATTCATTTGGTTAGGGATATTCTTCTATGCGGTCCGGTTGGCATGCATTAGATGTACCCCTTTGAGAGGCACATGGGTTTTTTCAAAAGTTATGTTCACAATCGTAGTCGACCGGATGCGAGTATCGTGCAAAGGTTCGTGACCGAGGAGATCATTGAATACTGTATCGCGAACTTAGTCGGTAAGAAATTGGTTGGATTTCCTGAACAAGCACACTTTGGTAGGAGGAATGGGTTGCACGTTCGAAGGTACACTTCATAGACCCTTCTATGCTGAGTTGATGACAGCTCACCTTTACATTTTACGTAATAGTAGTGAGACTGCAATCTATGTTGAAGAGCAAATGTTGTATTTACAAGCGCAATATCCGGACTAGCCTTCGAATAGTATACAACTAGAGCATTCATCCACATTCGTGAATTTGTTTTATAATCATTGCGATGTGGACGACATGCCTAGTAAACTCCGTGCCATTGCAAGAAGGCCGAACTGCACTGTCAGAAGATACCTAGGGTATGATATTAATGGATTCAGTTTTACAACTGTGGAAAAAATCAACAAGAGAACAACATAGAACAGTGGAGTTTACATTGAATATGGCAATCTAGCAAGAAAGACAAAACCCTATAGTGGTAGTGATGGCATTTTACGAGGTGATTGCGGAAATTTGGGAGTTTGAATATGTTGAGTTCAAATTTGTGGTTTTCAAGTGCAGGTGGGTTGATAATGGAGTCGGGGTTCGTACGAAGAAACCCATGGGTTTCTCATTGGTGGACCTTAACTGAGTTGGGTTTGAGGATGAAAAGTTCGTCTTGGCTGCCCATGAACGACATGTTTTTTATGTCTGGGATCCTTGCAACGAGAAGTGGCATGTCGTCCTACATGGGAAGAAGTTCTACTTTGAAGAAGAGATTTATTGGCCAGTCTAAGCAGAATGTCCTGAGTTCCCATCTATATTTCCAAGCTTGGAGGATGTGGGTGGAGGTTTAATAGGTAGAAGGTCATATGGCGATAGATTGTGGGTTGATGAGAGCAGTCAAATTGTGGGGGTGATGTTGTCTTGAAAAGGAAAAGATACGTGCATCTTATAACCATAAATGTAATTATCGTTATACTTCGTGTCCTCCCGTGTGTGCTATCTATTCAGCTTAATGATATTAACATATATTTGTGTTTACCTTGACTGCGGTGTATTGTTGCTCATTCCCCGTTTTGTCCACTTGTAGAAATTTTTATTGGTTAAATTAAAATGAAACCAAGCACTGGTTTCATGAGGAAAAATCAGTGCTAAAAACAAAGTATAAGCTCTGTTTCATGTACGACACCGGTTTTTGGGTACACAGCACCGGAATGCAGACCAGAGCTGTTGACTTAGAAAATTTTATTTGACTTTGCTCTCGGTTTAGGGAAAGGATTTTAAAAAATAATTCTATGCAGCCAGAAATAGCTGTTTTTTGTAAATGGGCACAGGTTTCGTGAAAACCAGCACATGCTCGTGCTGAGTACTTAGAAATTTTTATTTGACTTTGCTCTCAGGTTGGGAAAAAGATATCCAAAAATAATTCAAGGCAGCCATAAGCAGTTGCTTTTCTAATAATGAGCACAGACAATGTAAAATCAACACCGATTTTATACCGGTGTTGCGTACTTAGAAAAAATATTTTCTCTTTGCTCTTTGGTTGGAAAAATCTCGGGAAAAATAAATCAAGGCAGTCTTAAGCAACTGCACTACAACGTCATTGGCACTGGTTATAAGCATTTGAGCACTGGTTCTGATATCGGTGATGTGTACTTGAATATATTTCGTTTGATTGTTTTCAGTTTCGAAATAAATCATAAAAGAATGTGTAGTTTAGTTTTGGGTAACAGTGATTTGGCTACAGAAAAGAAGGTGTAGCTTAGTTTTGGGCAACAGTGATTTGGCTACAGAAAAGAAGGTGTAGCTTAGTTTTGGTCAACAGTGATGTTTTAACAAAAATTCTGATCGGAGCGTTTTCGGGTATCCATAGGACACAAAATCGAAACACAAGTTGTATTAAATGTTGAATTGAATATTTGCCTGTCCAATTGCATGTAAAAATAATGGACAACTTTCCCCCCTAAAGATGGACTTAAGTTAAATATTTCAAAATAGTAGAAATGAAAGTCGGCACCGGTTTGGTATGTGGAAGTACCGGTGCTGAGTTTGTTTGGGTCCAAAAATTTTATAAAAAAATTGGTCTATTCCTGAGCGGGAAATTTAAAAAATTTCACCTTCATTTTGGCACCTGTATTTTTACCGGTGTTGTAACAAAAATTTTATTTCCCACCAAATAATGATTAGGCTGAAAAATAATGATTAGGCTGAAAACTTTTCAGCCCAACATTAATTATATAGGCACAGGTTTTGGAGTCATAGGCACTGTTAGTCAATACCAGTGCTGGAATTATAACCCATGTCAGGATTAAACAGCTCCAAGTAGCCACTTTTTTTTATTATCAGTACCGATTTTTGCAACTAGTACCAATTTTTGTAGCGGTGCTCCATACTTAGAATTTTTTTATAAGTTTGCTCTCGGGTTGTAAAAAAAATTTAGGCAACCTCAAGCAGCTGCTTTATACACAAGCAGCACCGGGTTTTTTTGCAAAACAGCACCAAATTTAACACCAGCGCTCTATACTTAGACAATTTTTTCTTACTTCGATCTCCGGATAAAAATATCAATTAAGCAAAGCAGCGTCACGCAGCTGCTTCGCATAACATTGGCACCGGTAAAAATATTTTAGCACTGGTATATCTGGTAACATGTCGGTGTTGAACCTGCTTATATAAAATGTGACCGATCATCTTAATCGCATAATGGTCGCGCCTTCTTCTTCTTCCTCACTCTTCTGAAGGATTTCTCCACATTCTACACCATTAAATCTCCAAGTTCTCCACCATTCAATCCTCATTCAACATCCATTAGCCCACCTCATCACTCCTACTTTTTATAAGAAGATGGACAAACCCTTGATTTCATATTTTCGATCCGGATTTTTCCACTAGATCACGGCGAACTCACTAAAAATTTCCACTAGACAGCCGGATTTTGCCCGTAAAGTTTAAAGGTACTTCTAAAATCGTTCATTATAATTCTTGTACAAACCCTAGTCGTTCAATTTGTAATAATCTCTAGGTGTTTGATGAAATGTGTGAATGTTTGTTTGATGAAATGTGTGAATGTACAAACCCTAGTCGTAAGTTGCTTAGGGTTGTTGGAGTTGTGATGTTTGTTTGTCCGATTTTACTGTGTAATATTAGAATGTAATGTTCATTGTGTGATGTTGGAGGATGACGGTCATTGTGTGACATTGAAGTGTGATATTGAAGGGTTTTTTAGTATGTGAAGTTCATTGTGTTATGTTGGTGTGTGATTTTGGAGTGTGATGTTCATCATGTAGTGCTGGATTTTGTTGTTGATGTAGTGATATTGGAGTGATGGAGTGTGTTGGAGTTGTGATGTTGTGATATTGTGATGTTGTGATATTGTGATATTGTGATGTTCTGATCATGTGATGTTGTGATGTTGTGATGTTGGAGTATTGGTTGTGATGTTGGACTGTGTGATGTACTATGTATGATGTTGAATGGTTTATGTATTTCCTTATGTAGATGCCTCCCAAATCCAAAAAGGTGGCCAGAAAGAGAAGAAGGGTTGGCCCTCCGCCAAAAAAGAAGGAGGAGAAAAAGGAAGTTACTCTGAAGCCGAACAAGAGGAGGTTCCTCTGGTTGTACCCCTCATAATTCAATTTGAGGAAGATCAAGCAGGTGCTAGTGGTGCTCCTGAGGTGGAAGCTTCTGAAGAGGACAAGGGTGATAGCGAGGACAAGCTCCTACGGGATCCGAGTAACATGACATCTCCAAAGCAGGAGGGACGAATGGGAAGCAGTTTGACAAGTTCGATATTGGAAGTTGGCGTAGGGAACGGGGAACAGCTACTTTCCAGTCGATCATGTTAGCCAAGAAAAAGGATTATGTCCCCATTGCCTTCTAGGAAGTAGAGGGTCAGCTGATTTGTCTCAAAAATTGGAGCGCATGGATCGCATATTGCTATTACGTATTTTGGAGGCGAGTCTGATTCGGTACATGGATACACTGGCAGGACGTTCCGAAGGATGTGAAGGTAGAAGCGTGAAGAGACATTAAGGTACAAAAATATTTCATAATACTTAATTTATCAATGACTAATAGTTAATTACTATTAAACTATATATCCATGTTCCTAACCTGCCTAATTTTTTCACTGCCAACGTAGTCAAGTTTCAAATTCGAAACTAGATTGACTGAAGCGTAGTGGAGCCAGTTGAAGAAGACTTGGACCAGCAAGTCACGCAACACACATCATAACTGGAAATCCAAGGCGGCGAACAAGTACATCTGGAATCTGCCCAATGGAAAAGTTCCAAATACAAGCTGTGGGAAAAGTATTGGTGAATGGACGAGGAAGAGTGAAAGAAGTTCAAGGACCATGGGAAAACAGAGGACATGATAGTAAGTTAACTTCTTAAATGACATAATAACTAATATTTAAATATGGTGCAACAAATTAATTGTGTTAATAACTAACCTTTTTTGGAAAAAAATAGAAAAAGAAAGAAAGGCGAATAATGATCATTCAAAGGAAAACAAGTACACACACCACACCGGACTGAAGGGGAACCGGGCTACAAATGAGAAGCTGATAGAGCAACTGAAGGAGAGGAAGAGGCTTAGGGACCAAGGATACAGAGAAGAAGAGATTGAGGCGGAGATAAGCACAAAGAACTTCAAGCCTGACAGATGCCTGGTCTACTTGGATTCGAATAAGAAAAAGGACAAGGAATATGCAACCGACGAAATCAAGGCCATAGTGGACACTTTGTAAGTATCTAAATTATTTAAATGTTCATATTCAAATAGATTGATATTCATCAGTACTAACACAATAATATGACACGCGATTGAGGATTAACGAAGAAAAAGATAAGGGAACCCTAGAGGTGGGTCCGGGCGAGGACATCTTGATCAGAGCCACCGGGAAGAGGGATCATCCTGGTCGATACAGAGGTACCGAAACTCGACTGCCAACATTGATTGCTATCCCAGGCATACCAAGAAGCAAGTGCGCCAGTAGCTCCTCGTCCCAGAAGAAGGAGGACAAGAAACCTTCTGCTCAGCAACCGGTCGTAAAGGCGATGGTCTCCTAACTCGAGCAGTTGGTCAAGGGCATAACCTGAGCTGGGGGATTAAATATATCAGAAGGCCTAGCGGACCTGAAGATCTTCATTGAGAATGTTGTTTACGGAGGTGTTCCCACTGGTCTCATCGGTTCAGACCCAGATCCCTCTAGCGACGGATAAGGGAATGAAGAGGTAAATATGCATTACAACTCAATTGTTGACACTGTTTGGATCTTCTTTCAATTTATCGAATCATTAACTATTTTAAACTAACTCATTATCACCATTCGTAACAGGATGCTGAGTTGGTGACCTTGTACTTCAAGGGACTTCAGGGAGAGAGGCAGAGGGTTGCTTAGACATGGCTACAAAAATTTAGGCATCCCGAGAAGTCAAAAGGTTCCCTCGTGTGCGAGCCAATATACCATCCAAGGGCTGGGCTGCTGTCTGCCAACCAAAATTTCAATGACGTGAGAGACACTCTGAGGAGTGTGGTGGATTGGTTGATGGCGTCGGTCTCATTCAGAAATGATACGCAGGCCGAAGACATTGAAGGCAACAAACCCCAGCCCGATGATTTGTATTTCATCAATTGCAGCTACGATGAGGTAATAAAATCAACCAAAAGCTACGACTTTTACATGTCCAATTTTTTATCAGTAATATTTCAAATTAAATTACTTTTCTTTGTAGCTAGAAACCCCTAAGCATTCTGGATCGACCAGCTCCTACCGTTCCTCGACGAGAGGATTTAGGAATGACAGGCCTATGAAATTGGTACTTCTCAATAACATCCATAATTTATACTGTATTTTCATTATTTATTGAATTATCTAATTTCGTTGCCATTACATATTTTCATATTCTCAACAAGCGCCAGTTCACATTATATCCCAACATGGCAAATTACATCAAATGCTGCAACGAGCTTGTGAAGGAAATGTATGAGTTCGAAAAGGTGGTTTTGTTTCCGGACCATCGACCATCGCCACCGACATTCTCGAGCTCACCACGGCAGAGCCGATTGTCGACCTCTGCGAGTTCGGAAACTGCCCGCAGAACACCGGCCCGCAGAACACCTGCCGAGACCACTGCCGGTTTAAACATTGGTAAGATATAATTTGCAGAAGAGATTTATTGCCGGATGGGGACAATTAGCAGTAGAAGAAGAAGATGGGTGGGGCAATATCCAATTGGGAAAAAAATTTAAACATAAACTGTCAGGGTTAAATTTGTCTTTTCAACATAATCCGGTCGCAAATTGCCGGAAAAGATTATATTTGTACATAAACTAGTTATTTAGGGTTATATTTGCACTTTAAATTATAACATAATTATATTTGCACTTACATGAAATATGTAGGGTTATATATTTAGTTTACTCTTTTATAAAAGATGATGAAAACAGATAACTCTGTTTATATGCACGATGGAACCGGATTTCGAATCTTAAGATACGGCTTCATCAATTTGTAAGAATTCTGATACATATTTAATAAATTACAATCCTCCCAGCAGCTGGAATAGCTCAGTTGGTTAGAGCGTGTGGCTGTTAACCACAAGGTCGGAGGTTCAAGCCCTCCTTCTAGCGACTTAGCCCTTTTTTAAGATAATCAAAATTTCTACAATATGGGTAATACTACATTATTGGGCCTGGAAAATGATATCCAATCCAAACTTGATGTTTAACATTTGAAACTCTGGCATAAAACTCATTTATAAACCCATCCAAAGTTTATTTTCATACCCGTTTCATCACTTACATCGCATACAATATTAAAATCTACCATCGTCCTGGACCTATACATTTCCTTCACAAGCTCGAGAATGTTGGTGGCGTCCGCGGTGTATTAAAATCTACCACTGTCCTGAACTCATACACATTTCCTTCACAAGCTCGAGAATGTCGGCGGCGTCTGCGGTGAATTGTTGACACTGTTTGGATTTTCCTTCAATTTATCGAATCATTAACTATTTTAGACTAACTCATTATCACCATTCGTAGCAGGATGCTGATTTGGTGACCTTGTACTTCAAGGGACTTCAGGGAGAATGTTGGCGGCATTCGCAGTGAAGAATCGACCCCACCGGTCCTGCATCAGGGAGGTGAACAGCATCGCGTCAGCCCAACACGGTGGTGTTCGCTATGGAAACATCATCAAAACCCTAGTTCATCAAAACCCTGCATTACGTCCATATCCCCAAACCCTTTTCCCTAATCATCCTTTCGTCTCCCTCTGTTTCACGGCGCCGTTAACTTTTTTGTGAAATCTGAAATCTGATTGTGAAGGGTGTTTGCTTTCCCTTCTCTGATCGCGTTCATATCCCCAAACCCTGAAATCTGATTGTGGAGGGTGTTTGCTTCCCCTTCTCCTGCCAACTGGGCATTCGTTGTCTCCGGCGAAGGGTTTTTGCTCACCACCGGAGAGTAACAGGCGGGACTTCGGCTGGGAGGTGGAGTGGAGGCGGGAAGGTTGTGAGATGGTGGTGGTGATTGGTGGGGCAGGGTTAGTTGCTGGTGGTGGGAGATGGGTGGACGGGGGTTGTGGTGGCAGGGGATGATGGTAGTGGTGGCACTGGAGGGGTGGTGGACTGGTGGCTGAACATTGCAGCGGGAGGTGGGTGGCTAAACACAACAGAGAACTGGAGAACAAAAACATTGGGTAGAACTTTTGAAATCCAAAGGGAGTTAATCAATTTTTTTGTGAGGCCCGCGATTATAAGGGCAAAAATGTCAATCAGATTTCAGGGTTTAAGTATAAGGGGATTTCAGTCTTTGCAAGTTAGTCAACGGACGGAAATAATTAATCAACGCCGGAATTGGTGTCATAAGGTTATATTTGCACTTTCATTTGATAGTTAGGGTTATTTTTGCACTAAAAATTATTTCGGGGTTATATTTGCACTTTCTCAAATATATAGGGTTATATTATGATCATGGTACAAAATATTTACATGTGGATTCTTATTATGATCTATAATCTAATCATATTCAAAACATAATAATAAAATATTTTAATTTTATGTGTACCGAATGAAACACAGACACCCTTCACAATTTTAGTTGCTAATCTTCTTTTTAACAACCTAAACTTCCGTCCCCTTATTTTAGGTGAGAATTGAACTCACAACTTTATATTAATGTTATCAAATTTCAACCAATGAGACAACATTCGACCTTAAAGAATTTCAATTTTATGAAACCTCCAAGTGTATTTATTTTTCAATTATAGCATTCAAAATTCAAGTGCTTACATCAATACTCCAATTACATGAGATGGCAATTTCTTGGCTAATAATTTTCCCTTCATAGCATCTCTGAATGAAGCTGATTAGGGCCTCCTCAAAACTGAAACTTTGAGTCCATTTTTCATTGACAAGATTGTCATCATCCTATACTTCACTTGATGGCCAGCAACAAGTTCAAATTTGTAGAATCTACACAAAATGGCAAGAGCCATCTTCATCTGCAGATATGCAGAATCCTTCCCCAGACATATTCTTGGTCCAGCCTACAAGTAAAGGGAAAAAATGTTACTCCATGGGTGCACCACGCTTAAAAGTTGCGTTACGATGACTGATGGATCTAGTAGATAAAAATGTTACATGTATATCAGTGGAATATGATGGCAAGTCAATTTTAACCAATCGAATAGTAAATGATAGGGTTGTATAAATTGTCCGATCTAACCCAACTAGGTCAAACTTATTTAAAGATTAACTCGGGTCCAGTTTGCATCGAATTGGGGTCTTACCCCGAAGTTGAATATATAGTTTATGTTTCAAAACATTTAAAATATCTTTTAAACCTATCTAACTTCAAATTGGGCCTGTCGGGTCAGAAATACCAACCCGATTTTATCCTACGTGATTCGAACTATCAAAATTATGAATTTATAAGAACCACTTTGTTCCGAAATTTTGATCGACCCAACCCAACCCAACCCAACCCAACCCGATCTGATCCGTGTGTCAAAATTCACATCCCCTGATAATTGTGCCCATTAGACCATATGCTAGTACCTGAAATGCAGTGAATTTGAATGGAGATGCACTCTGGAAGCATCCATCTTTGAGCCATCTTTCTGGCTTGAATGAAACAGCATCAGGACCCCAGTTGTACTCCATTCTCCCCATTGAATATGGAACATATGTTACCATTCCACCAGCTTTCACCTTTGTCCCATCTGGTAAAAAATCATCCTCCAAAATCCCTTTTGGATCCTGCATAAACAAAATACCAGTCTCATAAACTTGATCCATTCAAATCGAAAACCAAAATGCAGTTCATGAGTGTAACCTGAGGAACAGCTGGATATAATCTGAGTGTTTCTGTGATCACAGCGTGCAGATAATGCAGTTTTCCCAGTGAATCATAGCTGAGAAGCCCTGCAAATAGCATCGTTCTTCGATTGAAGGATTCTTGATCTTCAGTATCATATGGATCCAAATGGATGTTTTCTTCTAATGATTTTAGTTCTGAGTAGAGCTTTTCTGCTACCTCGTGATGAGACATGATCATGTAAATAGCCCAAGAGAGCGTTGTCGCGGTTGTGTCCCGCCCGGCTATCACGAAGTTCAGGACTACATCCCTCAGGCTTTTGTCTGTCATATGGTTTTCTGGATCCTTGCTTAGCTCTATGAATCTTGAGAGAATATCATGTTTCTTGATCTGATTAATGTTGTTTGATGCATTAGTTTAAGATTATAACAGATTGTTAAGGTACTTCAGTTACTGTGATCAATTACCTTGTCATCATCATTAAATGTCTTATTTGCCTCTTCTAATTCAGCCTTTCTTCTCCTTATGACAGAATATGTGAAGTCATCTATGATCTTGATGCTTTGATCAAGAACTGCCTCAGATCCCACATTCAGAAACTTCTTGATTTTCCACAAAGGGTCGATGAATCGCAGCGTGACAATGATGTTCGCGGTGTCAAATGCTTTTGCAAAGAGATTGTCTGCTAAATCTGGGGTCAAAGTTCCAATTTCTACTCCAAATCCCACTTTACAGATGGAGTCCAAAGTCATCCTCATCAACAGTTCCTGTAAGAAGAACATTCTTGTTAGGGACAGATGGCCTTTGACTTCTGTAAATGCTGTAACTTTTAGAAAAAATATTACATGATCATACGTGTTATCGTATGATTAGCGCAAAAAAAAACCGAAAAGCTTAAGGGATGTAACAAGTTACCTGCATGTCCATTTCTTGATTCTTGAAAGATGCTTTGCTTAGAATTTCTGAAAGTTTAAGGCTGTAATCTCTGAACACAACTGTGCTGAAATCCCTTAAATTCTTCGAAGCAAACTCGAAACTCGCTGTCTTTCTCTGCTTCCTCCACAGATCTCCATCAACATTAAAGATCCCATCTCCAAGCAAGACTTC
>JAULKM010000013.1:3658107-3674448 GCA_032355605.1 Rubia tinctorum
ACCACCTTGATTTCTCGTGAACTGTTGGTTTCCTTGCTCCATGCGATTACCACGGTTCTTACCAAAGTTTAGTCCACATGGTTTATTTCCTCCAGTTCTCTCTTGTACTTCTTGTTCACAACCTTCTTTAGCATTCTTGAGAAATTCTTAGTGATGAGAGCAATTTCTTCAATATCATTCTCACTATCTGATTCGTGATCATCCCGTGATGGAGATGCTTTAAAAGCCAACTCCTTATGAGTTTTCTTTGCAGGTTGTTCCATGTTCATCTCATACGTTTGAGTGATCCCATCAATTTATCCAGGGACATTGTGGATACATCTCTAGCTTCTTCTATTGCTGCAACCTTCATCGAAAACCTCTTGGGTAGTGATTTTAAGGTCTTCTTCACCAGCTTAGATTCTTTGTAAACTTTTCCCAAATGATAAGCCATATTAGAGATGTCTCTCAATTTTTTGTTGAATGTGGCAATCGTGTCATTCTCCTCCATCTTCAATTATTCGAACTTAGTTGCCAACATCTGAAGTTTGGATTCACGTACTCGACTGGTTTCTTCATGTAAAGTTTGCAAGATATCTCATGCTTTCTTAGCCCGATGACATTTAGAGATGAGCTTAAACTGATTCTCATCCACTGCTGTGAAGATCACATTCAATGCTTTGGAATTAGCCAGAGAAACCTTCAATTCATCTTGAGACCAAGACGATTTATCTTTAAGCGTTTGCTCTTTGAACTTGACTCTGCTTATTTCTCCTTAGAGCTGGATTCTTCATCTTCAGTTGAATGATTCCACTCGTTCTCAACAAAGTGTCATGCAAATTCATCCAGAGAATTGATAAACGCCCTCATGCGAGCCTTCCAATAATTGTAGTTTGTTGTTTCTAGCAGAGGTGGCTGAGACACAGAAGCTCCTTTCCTTGTTGCCATGATAAAATCGGATCACACTTTCCTTGACACAACCAAGGTAAAAACGTAAGTGACCAATATCTGATACCAATTGAAAAAAATGGTTTTACCGTTTTAGCTTAACTAGCAATTCTATGTTCCAGCCTAACTTAACCAAGCATGTAAAGTAAATAATGCACAAGACACACAACTTGGTTATGCAGTTCGGTGAAATCGACCTGTGTTTGCGGGGCCTAGCCCAGTTCAGAATAAATTCACTAATCAAAAAGAAATTATACAAAGTACACCATACAACTATACTTATCTTTTCTAATTCTAAACGTGTGGATTTTGCAATCTCCCCTTGCTACCAATTCGCCTTGATCAGACTCCTTCTGACCTCGAAACTCATCGACGCTGGATCTCCTCCTCCCGAGAAATTAAGGCATACGTTCTAAACTTTGAACAACATGTCGTGTATATTGGAACATGAAGAATCTGGCTCTCGCAAATACTCCCGGAAGATAGAAATCTGAAGTGCAGATTTTCTCTGTGTAATTCGTGTACTTGTAGCTGTATAATGTCCTCTATTTATAGTCCATTGCGGATCGGAAGTGTTCCATAATTGTCTCCATAATATTCTTATTCCTTATATGCTTTTGAATCATATCCAAATCCCATAAATAAAGGGATTTTCTTTATCTCAACTATCCCATAATATTTCATAAATCCAATTCCATAAATATAGAGATTTTTTATAATTTCATTATGCTTCTACACGGCTATATTAAATAATGTGTAATCTCCAATTTTCATAAACTAATATTACCGCAATATTTTGCACGCCAATTCTGATTTCCGCAGTATGTTCCAACATGGAACGTTTTTCCTTTTAACATTAGTTCACAAATGTCAATATAATAATGCATGAGGTGCATTTGACTTTACACGGACTTCTTCGCCTGAGCCAGGTAGTTGAAGATCCAATCATGCATATTGTCATAGTTCACAAGCTGCACCTACCAATGGCCATGTTTTAGGTTGTCCTTTGATGTTCCATTGCTTCAGCCTGTGGAGAAACAGCCATGAAGCTATGGCAGCAGTGCAAGAAACCGCGATTATCGACATCGATGACATGGAGCTCTGGGGATCATGATCATTTGATGAAACAAGAAAGAAGGGGATTGAGGTGGGAGGGGAGTTTTTGGCATGGTTTTCTATGTTTTTATGATCAAGATCAGTGAAGGATTTTAGATTTAAAATGTGTTGGAAATGTTGATTTTTAATCTGAAATTGGGATTATGTGAATAAATATGTTGGTGGCAATTTGGTTGCTGCTTAACTAGTAGTATAATATTGTCAATCATCTTTGTGTGCTCCTCCTCCTCCTCTTCTTCTTCTGCTGAATTTGAAAAGAAATGTTCGTGCTCTTGGTGATCCTTACCTAAATTATGATAATTTGTATCGCAGAAAGATGGTTATTTGTGTGCAGAAATTAGTTGGTTATTAGGGGACTTGAGGGTTATTTTTTATATATATTTGAAATCAAATCATTCAAAGATTCTGGGAAAAACGCCCAGCAGCGAATACGATAAGTGGAATTGATATTCAACCTAACTAGTGTGTGTATATATATAACTAACCTATTGCAAGTATATTTAAATTACATGTCAACCATACTAACCGTCTGTATTGCAACAGAGTAGGGGAGGGTTATATTTACAATTATGTAGTGGGATTAGACATGTTCATTTGATTCAAGTCCAATTCACTTCATATAAGCTCAAATATGTTTAGATCATTTGATACATAATGCTCCATTAAAAAACTTTATAACACACTGTGTACGACTTTGTGAGGAACTTCCATATATTATCCACTCATGGGATAAGATTGGAAAACAAAATACTCCTTCCATTATGCATACTTTTTGGACAAATATGAGCGAGAAAGTTGTGGGGGGATTATCCAAACCTTTATTCTAGTTTCTTCCTGATCAAAGTGAGAAGGTGGCGGCTGTAAAAGAACGACAAGTCACAAGTAACTGATAAAGACCGAAAAACAATCATGGTAGACCACAGAAAATGTTTTAGCATGCAAAATGCAATAACGCCATGTAAAATGATGAGACATTTCTGAACCGATTCAATTCATTAAATAATCAATTTCTCTCTTTCACATCAGCATTGAACTCACAATTAAATCACCTCTTTTCCCCCCACAGTGGTTGAGACATTTCTAAGCCCACTACATGGACCTCACTTGATTCTCTCTATCATACTCATAAATTTTATATTTAATATTTAATTTATATAAATTTACCTAACAAAATAAATTTAAATGTGAAATTTAATAATACATTTATAATTTTTTAATTGGATTTTATTTTTCAAATTTAATTTTCAAAATTAATTTTAATTTTTAAAATATATTTCATGAAACACAATTAAAAAGAACCATATATATTTTCAAATAATGTAATTCAATTTTGTAAAAGAACCAAAATTTAATTTTTTTAAAAAACCAGATTTTTAAAATATTTTTTTTGATTTTTTAATCGAAAAATATTTAAAAACGAATTTCAGATTTTAATTTTTTTAAAAATTAGTTGGGACACGTGGCACCAAATGACCGAGTCACGTGTCCCATAAGAAACAAAAAATATGTGGCTTGCATGTTGCCATGTGGGCCAATCACAGTGCGCCACGTGGCAACATGAAAAAATGAGAAGAGCAGGTGGGCATAGAGCAGCCTGGCACATGCTTCAGTCAGGCCAATTTAATGCAGAGCTGGCTCTGCCAACCATCATTTTCTGAGCCGGCTCAGTGGGTTGTATCAAATGCAGCCCACTTTGAGCCCCTACTGTGAGAGTTTTCGGGCTCGATTTCATCATAATTTTTAATCTAGCCCGAATTAAGTCTCGATCTAGTTCCCATATGTCGGTAGCGACGGCCATAAGTATGGCACTATTGGACAAACCAAATGAACCAAAATTTAAAAAATCTTCGATGAAACCAAAGTGGAAAAAAATAAAAATAAAATAAAATAGAGATTCTTATAAGTGGGCCAAATCTTATGCTTATCCTAATACCTAGATATAGAAGATTCTTCCTTTGCTTTATTTAGGACATATAGTAACCAATCGTTACAAACTTACAAACTTTTGAATTAATGAAGATTAATAAACATTATTAGTTATGTCCCAGTTCAAACCACAGAGAAGTATTTAAATAGATTTATAAATAACAATGTTATCGTACATGATATTGTTGAATTCGTAGTAGTTTTTGGATATTAATTTTTTATGTGTTATTATTACATGCAATTAATAAAGATAATGGTCAAATGTGATTTTTTAAGATCGTGAAAAGTTTTCTGTGCAATTTGAATTGGAGGAGAGAATAATAAATGTTGATTTGCAGTGATTTTAAACCTATTTGTACCAACAGAATGTCATTCATTCGCATTATTTCACTGTGGACACTTCAGATCGTGAGAGGAGATAAATCACGTTAATCTAGTGTCATTATGCCAAATTATTTGTACCAAAACAATAAATATTGAGCATATATCACTTTTGTTTTAGATTGAATTATTCTCTGTAAATTATTACATTTTGAATAGGTGAAAATATCAATGTCAATATCGAAAGCTTTCTGCTGGTGCATGCACCTGCAGATTAAGTTCTTGACTAGCTGGCACTATCACTCAAAAGAAATTGAAACCCAAATGGAATGTCGTACATAAATTACTTAGCTAGATATGTACCAACTCGTTTGGTTGAAATGAATTAATTTCTGTTGAATTTTTCATTGATATTTAAGAAAAACGATTATTATTTGTAATGTTATAAACTCACTATAACATATGATTTTGATATGAAATTTTTTAAAACTATTTATAGTTAAACTATTTTAAAACTATTTATAAACTCATTATAAAGTCTTGTTTTATGCTGAATAATTACTAGACATAATCATTTTATAATTAGTATGAATAATAGTGTAATTTAATATTTATTTTTATTGAATGAACTTATAAACATAAACTTAACATATAAATAATTTCAATTAAAAATTAAAATTTTAATAACTGATATGTTGAAAAGCTACTCAAATAATATAGCATTGTAAAATCAAGATGTGGAAATCATAAGAGAATGTGGGGGGCTTAACTTGTCTGAACTCATCTCTGACTGGGCTACATTTTTAGTACTATGTTCCAACTCTATTTCCACTTCTAATTTTCTGACATTATTTTCTATTAAATTTTAACCGCATATTTAAATAGATTTATGAACCATAATATTATCATATATAATATTGTTCAATTCGTCGTAATAAATAGTTTTTAAATATCAGCTTTTTATTTGCCGTTATTATACGCAGGTAAAGATATTAACGGTCAAATATGTTTCTTGACAGCGTGATAATAATAGCAGTGCAACTCTAGGTGGGACGGAGGGATTAGTTATCTCATCTCTACAAAAAAATTATATTGCTGTCACTTTAATTTAGTTGCGCTTCATTATTTGCACACTTTAGAGTTGAGGCCATGCCAAACTTTCAAATATTGGAGAAAATAATTCAGACTCTTTTTAAAGTTGAGAAGCTATATATTGATATTGATATTGATATATACCTCCAGAGTAGCAAGTCATTGAACTTTTAAGTCCGAAGATTTATTTACTTTATGTGGGTTATCTATTTTTGGAAATTAGTCTATTCCTAGAGTAGAGAAAAAGCTACTATATTTTTTACACCCGTATTTTGCACGAACATAAATTTAAATATTATTATATAAATAAATAAACATATTTTACAATATAAGTTAATCATTGATAAAAGTGTCCGTCTTTTGAAAAATGAGTTTTCCATAAACTATGAAAAAATCAATGTTTAAACTGCAAATTAGAAGAAATGAATATAAAAACTTATGCTAGAAAGTAATTGAGGAGTGTAATAGGTGTGTAGGTAATGATATATGTGGTTTTTTGATGGGTTAAGCTAATGAAAGTTTATTCGTTCCAAAATTATTATTATTTTGAATTGCATTAATCGGGTTATATACTTATAACTACTGCACATTGCATAATAAAATTTTAATATTGCAAATGAAACTTTTTACCTTTATATTATTTTAATTAAACCTTGTCTTTCCATTAATCTATGGAAAGACGATTTTTCCCAAAACTTTGTCTTGATAAAATATTTATAAATGTCACTTTAGTAAAAAAAACGTTATCATTATCAACATTGTATGCATACGGATTCCATATAATATAAAAAATGATCAAAATTTTGAAGATTTGATTGTAATAGCGTGTCATTGCACGGTTTATGATAAATATATATTTATTATACTCATACCATTTTTATTAAAATATTAAAATTAGATGATAATTTTCACTAATTAAACTTTGTGCAATTGAGTTATAGATGTCAATTTTCTTCTTCTTCCAATATTTTTTAAAAATTTATTGTGATTAATTTATAACATTGTGTTTTTTTTCACTGCCATGATCAATGAATCATTTCTGACCAAAAAATTACATTCTAGAGAAAGTCATATTTTATTAAACATTTTAGGGAAGACAAAAAAAAATCCGTGGTCAACGAATATTGTACTTTGTACATCATTTTCAGACGAAACCAACAGTAAAAGTTGGACATTTCCAGCAATAGCGGTAGCAGAACCAAGATTAAATATAAGGAGGGGCTCATTTATAATATCAAAAAATTACATACGTTAGATCTAAAAAATTTAAATTAGGGGTATCGTCAGCAATTCATGATTAATTGATTGAAGTAGAAAATTAAAAAAATATGAAGTTTTATAATTGATCAAAAAAATATATATTCATCATTTTAAAGAAATAAATAAAAATTATATAGTATTAAAATGTCAATATTTAAAATTATTAATTATACAAATTAATTGAAATTTAATATTAATATTAAAATAAAAATATAATATACTATGGCTTAATGAATTAATTTTTTAATGTTATCACTTATAACATATTGATATGTGTTAAAATAAGTCATTTCTAAACATTAATTAACAAAAATAAATAAAATCGTGGAGTACAAGAAAAATTGCAAATAAAATATATAAAGTATTAAATAAACAATTGAAAGGATTACCTGTAAAATCGTTCAGTGCAATATCTATTATGTATAATTAGCGGAGTACCATCGCAAGTTCCACGATATTATTAATTAAAATATTAGGATTAAGTTTTATATATATTTTGTGTCTTACATTTAAATTGAAAATAAAATTTATTTAAAATTTAAAGTTTATTTATCTAAGAAAAACTATATGAGTTATGAAGTGAAAAAATTAATTTACTTAGAAATAGTTAAATATTGAATAATATCAAAACTGATTATTTTATAATATTTAAAAAGTAATTATTTATAAGTTGAGATTCATTTTAAAATATTATCATAGTTATGTATCTCAATTCAATAAATAAAAATAAATATCAAATGACCTTATTAGTCTCACTATTATAAAATGTTCTCATTTAACAGTTAGTCGGTATAAAACAAGATTATATTATATATAATAAATAAATAATATGTATACACATTTCTATCAAAAGTACTTTATTATTTTATAAAAAATCAAAAATTTTGTTATTTCATATTATGTGTTCTTTAGATTTTCTTTAATAATATATATAGTATGAGATATATATGGTTTTAAATATATCTTTAAAAGTTATATATTTTAACAAGTTATGATTGATTATATTTAGTAAAAAAATTAAAATCAGTAACATATTATATTATTAGTGTGTTATTTTTAAACAACTTAGGTTTAGATTAGTCAAAATGACTTCAATATCCCCGGTTAATAGCACCAAACAAACAATTTCTATTATACGGTGTTTGGGGGGGAAATTTCGAACATTTTGTTATTTCAGATTATGTGTTTCTTTAGATTTTTTTAGTAATATATATATAGTATGAGATATATATGGTTTTAAATATATCTTAGAAGTTATAAATTTTAACAAGTTATGATTGATTATATATAGTAAAGAATTAAAATCAGTGACATATTAGAGTATAAGTGTGTTATTTTAGACAACTTGGGTTTAAATTAGTCAAAATGACTTCAATATCCACGGTTGACCAAACAAACAGTTTATATTATATGGTACTTGGGATAAATCAATCTATATTGATTTATTTTCTCAAAATTAAAATTTATTAGAAACACTTACATAAACAAAAAAAAATAACTCCATCTATTATTTTACATGTTTAACATAGTAATTTTAAATATTTTTCTAGGAAAATTAAATTACGTGGAGAGAATCGATTAAAAAAGGGGAAAATAATAAAAATGAAATGAAATTTGATAATATGAAAAAGATAAATTAAAATGGAAAATGTATCAAAATTTTAAAAAGTGTTGTAAAAAAAAGTATTATGAAATAATGTGCATCCTAATAAATAAGGTAATATAATTAATTATCAATTGAAAGCATTGAAATATTTAAAATGTATTGAAAATCTTGGGGGAAGAGACTTGCATTGGAAATTGGGGATTAACTTTAAAAAAATACATTTTGAATTAATTTTTAAAGCTGACATGGAAATTTGTGTGAGTGATACGTGGCAAAAATCATGTGTAAAGGACATGTGGCCAAAAATGATCTCCTTTAATATATATACTATAGACTATAGATTTTGTTTAATGATCATAGGGTTATATACATGATTGCAAGTTTAATACTCGCTTTGTCCCAACATAATCTGCACACTTACTATTTGACAGTCAACACTTTTAAATTTTGACAACATATTTGAATAGATATATAAATAATAATATTATCGTATGTGATATTGTTGGATTCGTCGTAATAAGTAGTTTTTAAATATCAACTTTTTATGTGCCGTTATTATACGTTGTTAAACATATTAACGCTCAAACATGTTTCTTAAAAATTGTGAAAAAAATTCTGTGCATTTTATGCTTGGACGGAGGGAGTATGAAAAGAGTTACTTTACAAAGAGACACTTCCTACTTTCCACTTTCCACTTTCATCTGATTTAAACCTTTAATTATAATTAAATTATATTTTATTTGGGTTAAAATATGTGATCGGAATTTAGCCTGCTTAATTTAATTTTTTATTTTTCCAGTTACTTCAACATATATAAATGCTTGTAAAAAATGTGATAGAAATCTTATAATATAAATTTGGCCTTAGGAACACAGGCACCTTATAAAAATTTGAACTTAGTGTTTGCTTCCACGAAAATCACGTTTGACCAATTTTTCAGGTGATACAAGGATTATATCCACACTTTAGAATAACTTATATTAGCACATATCAAAGAAGCGAGAGTTATACAAGCATATTTTTCATTTCTATAATTATAATGTGCATGAATCTCACACAGCAAAGTGTCCTGCAATTTCAGAGAGAGGCACGGTGGAGAAGCTGAACAAGATGACAGCATCCTTCATTTGGGAGGCACTCTAGAGGGCAGAAAAGTGCACTGGAGATCGTGGAAGAATTTATAATGTTATATATCTCTTCTAAATTCAGAATTATAATGTTTTTTTTTAAAAATGGAGACAATATGCAACTCTGCCCGAGTAAATTGAAATATACTTATAAATATTACTCCAATTATTTAGCAATAAATTTGACCCAACTCTTAATTTCTAAGAAAACTTAACGCGTAGTGTCTATTAGTGAGCATAACATCTGGCACCTTATACTTAGTACTCCAAGCAAAATCCATATATATCAATTCAATTTTGAACGTGAATAGGGTAATAAATACGATTCCTGATTTTGTCAACCATTTTTAAAAATAAAAGTAAAAATGTCAACGAATTTGCTCAAAAAAATCAATAAAAAAATCTGCTGTTTATGCTTTCAATGGCGGCAGCCTATTTGTTTAGGTTTAGGTGAAGATAAAGAGATGATCAGATTATTCCACAATGACATTAATTTCCGATACGATCGCAATCGCAATTAATTACGATGACTTAGGAGATACTACATCCACTTGTTGCAACCACAAGTTAATTCTGGAAATTTTATAATATTTATTATATATATAATTCTTGAAGAAACAAAAAAATTTACAAACATTTTGGACAATTTCTAATCTTCCAAATTCCCATCCAACCCCACAAGCCGCAACTTCTGGCCATTTGAACATTTCCACGATTTCGACTCAGAATATTCTGCACTAATAATTAATTATTATTTTTCACCATGACTGAAATTCAAAAACCGGGTTCACGTGTTGATGAACCGGGTTCATCATCATCAACAATCCACCTCCACTACTCTGATCATGATATGGAGCTGAAGAGACATGGTTCACATGAACGTTGTTGTTAGGGTTCAATACGACGTTGTTTTGGTTGTTCTCGGAATAGTACGAATTTTGCTCTCCAAAGAGTTGTGGAATAGACATTGTTGTTGGCGCATTCATATACTGGTCCATTTCCCATAGATGAGATAGGGAGCAAATTCTTGGGATTTTGAATGGATTTTGCGACACTTCTTGCGTAGCATTAGCGACACTTTGATCGCGATCGATATCGTCACAGCTTATGATTTGATCCTCCTCTTTGATCTCAAGGCTTCTCCCCAAGTTCTTCTTCTTGTAAATCCTACAGAGGACCCAATCGTCCAGCTGCAAGACCGGAAATCGGGTCAGAAAACCTCGTTTTCGCGTAAAATCGCGAAAAATGTAAACTTACTCTCATGGAACCACTGCGTTGTTTGTTTGGATTAGGTTTAGATGATTCACTCAAACGATATTCATGCATGATCCAATCAGTCTTGACCCCCTTTGGAGGTTTGCCCTGGTAGAAAACTAGGGCTTTTTTCACTCCTACGTACTTTGATCCGCTGTAGATGGACTTATCGGTTCCGGTTGCCTTCCAAAAACCCGACACGGCTGCCCGATTCGGGCGGACCCCATTCGGGTACTTCCGGTCTCGGGGGGTGAAGAAGTACCATTCGTTTTCGCTGAATTCAGTTTTCTCTACACATTTCAAACATTCAACAGAGTTAGCTAACAAAACCGAATCAAACCCTAATTAATAGAGTGAGGACAAGTAACAGAGAGACAAAGATTCATGATAAGAGGGTCTGTTATATTATTCTCTATTAATAAGGAGCGGACCAGGGAGCTCCCACGGGTCGAATTTGTAAATGTCGACTTCTGGGATGATGGAAACGGGGCAAGGCTTCGAAACCGCCTGATTTCGAAGGTAAAACATGATTAGTTCTTCATCAGTTGGGTGAAATCTGAAACCAGGTGGAAGATCGGAACTATTTGTTCCTACCATGATTGCACCTTTTGCAAGAAAGTTGTGTTTTTTTTCTTCCAGGGAAAATATGGAGGAAATGAAAGAAGTAGGAAGAAGAAGATGAAGGTTTTGAAATGTTGGAAAGGAGAAGTCGTGGGAATTTATTTAGGAGAGTTTTTTTTGTCGGTTTGCAAGATGATATAAGCATTAGATAGACGATGATGGAATTAATAGGTTGTTTTTGACTAAGTTAGCTATACTAGCACATATTGTATGTACTCCTTTTTTCCATTGAATTGAACATGACACAATTTTCTTTTTCGATTGTTGATGTGAATTTGACACATTTTCCTTTTATTGCAAGATTCCTTTAATTTCATCCACTCATTCTAATTTTTTTTAAATTCAATTTCATCTATTCATTTCATTCATCTAAATTCAAGCATTTAAAGATATGGTGTCACATCCAATGAAATAGAGGCAGTGTCATTAATGATGGGAGAGATGGGATTGTATGTTTCCATACTTCTAGGGTGATTAGGCAAAGTGCTTTACTCTTCCTCCTTCTTATGGACAACTTTGTGGAATAAGAATATCCTTTTATTTTTTCCACAATTTTCTTTTGGTTTTTGTGCTTCTTTAACAAACTTGTATTCATGGAGTGAGGATAAGGGTAGTTAGAGTTTAACTGCATTTCATTTCAGTTTTGTTGGACTTAATTATATTTCTATTCAGTTCAGTTTAATCAACCCAACCTCATTCCATTTTAGAATAACTTGCATCTTTTTTTTTTGAAATGGGAATAATTTGAATCTTTATGTGTAGAAGATGGATCATATGCATTTGAACTAATAGAAAAACATCAAAGCTTATATACTAGCTTCCAACCTGTTTCTTAGTTGTGAATACCACCTATGAATCACCCTTTTCTTCTTATTTGATCATCTTTATCAGATTGAGATACTCTTTATTTGTTTTAAAAGTCCTAGTGGTCATTTTTATATTTGACGCGAAGACAAATCTAAAATTGCAAACCAGCCTCAACTCTGGTTCCACTGAAAATAATAATTGAAAATTGATCAAAGTCAGAGTCATTTTAACACTTAACTCTTTTTTTTTGTTCGTCTCAACAAAAATGTCATACTTTGAAAACTACCCAAAATAGCAAAAATATCTAGTTAAATTCCCACAATGTCCACTTTAATTTAAACAACTTCCATACTGGACCCACATATTTGCCAACATATTATTACATTTTCACAATTATCTTCTGCCACATCAGGTTCCACAAAAGAGTTAGTTGAAAGTAAATATGTCATTATTTTTAGTGTTATAGTAAAAAAATTGCAAAAAAGGCATAACAGAATTTTTTGTATATGGGCGCTAGCTGTCTTTAATAAGATCAAGTGGTTTTACTAACATATTTTCTGAGCGGCTTCCTAATTAATGTTCTTGTCGAGGGGATGAACGAACCCACGCGTGACAATTCAGCACCTGCAAATATAGAAAGCATTTGGTCACATTTTTTCTTTGCTCTCGAAAGTATTTAATGTTGACATACTCATTTTGGAAAACTTTGCCCAAACTAAGAAACGTGGGTTTTATATTTGACAATTAATGGTCCAATTAATCCATTCCCATTTGTTTACACGCACTTAAAACTGGAAATATAGTTCCTAATATATTTTTATATTCATCGTGACCAATAATTAATCATGTAATTAATTAGAACACTTTTTTCCCTTCAATTTAAATTTATTGCAATTAAATTTAAAAAATTAAATTTCGAATTATAAAAATATTATATATAATTTTATTTAAAGATATTTCGGATCAATTCTAGTATAATGGCCATAGTCTAATATTTATAAATTTCAAGAATTTTCATTAAATGCATGCAAAATTAAACGTTTATAAAATGAAAATGAAATTAAAGTTGATCAAAATTTGTCTTTACACAATCAATTAAGCTGGAAAGAAATTTTCAGTGTAGGTTGACAGCACTTGTTGGGATAAACGAAAATATAAAGTAGGAACTTTTAATTGGGATAGATGGTGTCTTATAAGAAAAAATTAATGTGGTGCCCAATAAAATACTAGTCTAATTAATTTATTAGTTGAATACCCTATCTGGTTTTCTATTTGTGGCACCATATGTTTAGGTGCTTGGATTTAGGCGGAAAAAAAAAATAAGTGGATGAAATTGAATATAAAAAGTATAATGAGTGGATAAATTATTGAAGGAAAGTGTGTCATTTAAAAAAAATCCAATAAGGTAAGTGTGTCACTAATAGAGAAATAGACGGAGTCCTCCCCCGTTTCACTGGATGTGCACACTTTCATTTTTTGGTTGTTTTTGTGAATTTGACAAACTTTATTTTTATGACACATCCAATGAAACGGAGGGAGTACGACCAAGATTCCTTTAATTTCATCCACCCATTCTACTTTTTTCTTTCTAAATTCAATTTCATCCACTCATTTATTCACCTAAATTCAAGCACCTAGAGCTATGGTGTCACATCAAACGAAACGGATGTACTCCCTCCGTCCCAGATTAACTATTGACAATATTCACTGTCAAATTTTGACTGCATATTTAAATATGTATGTAAGTAATAATATTATCGTATGTGTTATTGTTGTATTCATCGTAACAAGTAGTTTCTAAAACTAATTATTTTTTAATGCTATGCGTAGCTAAATATATTAACGGTTAAATATGTTTTTTGATAATCGTAAAAATAATTTTATGCAACTTAATCCGGGACCGAGGGAGTAGTATAATTTCACAAATTTAAAAAATATTTATACTACCTCCGAATTAGTGGAAGATTCCTGTCTTCTTTCACAATCATCTACACGTACCCGAGTAATTTGGGAAAATGAGAAATTGAAATAAATTTCTACAAATCAGCCATAAATTTCTACGAAAATAAGAAATATAAAATTTTAACCGGAACAGATGAAAATAAAAGATAGGAATCTTACAGAAGGATATGGTTGTTTATTTTATATTAACCCACTTTTTATTTTTGACAAGATTTCTTCACTTTCATCAACTAATTTTACTTTTTATTTTTTAAATTCAGGTTCATCCACGCACATTCTATTTTATTTTTCTAAAATTCAATTTCATCAACTCATTTCATTCACCTAAATTCAATCAGGGTGTCATATCCAAAGAATATCACATTATGCACAAATTGGACATTCCAAAAAAAAAAAGACTTTCGATACTTACTTTAAAAAGAAATGTCTACTGACCTTTTAAACAAATTATATCAATACTTTATGTGAAATGTAGAGAGACACATGATTTTAAAGAAACAGAAAAATTGCTTAAGCTAGGCATATACAAGATACTCATCTAATTTCACAAGTGCATGACGAACATTATTTTGCATGCTTAAATTGAAAGCAAAAGCACATGCATACAAAATTGCAGTCAATAGCGTGAGAATAAGAGATCAGGTATAATGATCATCAAAATTAATTAAATTAAAGCCTCAATTAAGAGCCCGTCTAAAAATGGTATTTCCATAGATTATGGGAAAACTAACATTTAAATAGTAAATTAGAAAAAATTAAGGTAAAATTTTCATATTGCATTAATCGGGTCATAAACTTATAACTAATGCACGTTGCATAATAACATTTTAATATTGCAATTAATTTTTTTTACTTTTTTTTAATTCTAATTCAATCCTATCTTTTCATATGTATATGAAAATGTCAAATGCGTTCTTTCTCAAAACTTTGTCTCTCAATTAATACTCCTTCCGTCTCAGTTCAAACTACGCATTTGTTTTTTTGACACAATTCTCTATCAAAATTTGACCCCATATTTAAATAGATAATGTGAGTAATGATATTATCGTATGTAATATTGTTAAATCCGTCGTAATAATTAGTTTTTAAATATCAACTTTTTATTTATTATTATTACACGTAAACAAATATATCAATGATCAAACATATTTGTTGAACACCCGTGGTGATGTAGTACTCCCAGAGGGGCAGAAAACAATGGTAAAGTCGTGCATCATGGGCATGAACCGTACAAAGGGAGTTTACGCAATGACACGCGTACAAGAAGATTGGGTGTGAAGGAAGATAAGCATCAACGTAAAGCAAGACTGGGACACTTGTCTACTATAGGTCCTCTTCTCCCGGTTCTTATCTCCCCACATCATCACCACTTCTCCAATTAAATTATTGAGAAATTTGTTTTTTTAACTCTATGTTTGGGTGAAAGTGAAAAATTAATTTTATAAAATTTAAAAGTGTAAAGAGTTAACATTGCAATTCGTTGATCAAAATGTTAACGACAAAAATGGTCGGAAATCGTTACAATGACCGTCTTACCCTTTTGTTATAAAAAATAAAAATTCAAAAATAGTGAAAGATAATTATACCCGTCCTTTTTAACAAAACCCTTCTTTCTTTTGTTTTCCATTTTCTCCGTTTTCACCCTTTCCAACCAATCCAAGACCTAATTTCACTTCCGCCACCACCTATTTCACCTCTGATTTCACCTCTGGATTCGCGCTGGATTTCTGCCTAAGGCTAAGGTTTAGGGTGGGTTGGGTTTCTGGGCGGTAAGTTAGGGTCGAGGGTGAGGGAGAGGTGGCGATGGGTTTCTAGACGGGATGGCGGAGCGAAGGGAGTGGGGCGAAGAGGTGGTGAGGCGATGAGATGGAGAGGGGCGACGGGCACGGTGGCGGATTCACGCTAGGGTTGAGTGCAGGGCTAGGGTCGAGGGCGGTGGAGAGGTGGCGATGTGGCTAGGGTTGAGCGGTGGTGGGGGAGAGCTGGAGCACGATGTCGTTGTGGCTAGTGACACAGAACTTCAGATGGTCGAGCGGGTGATGGGTGAGGAGGAAGGGGAATCATGTGGGCTAATTGGGTGATGAGTGCGACTGGGCTGAGTTGTTGGTTCGTCGCTGCTGGTGGCGGGGCTGGTGGGCTGAGCTATCGGCAGGGGTTTCTGGAGCTATCAGCGGGGTTTTTCAAGGAGGGCTATTTCCACCGACGAAGGGGATTGGTGGTGGCCGATCTGGACGGGGGGTGGCGGGGACGGCAGCGCATGTGAGGGGATCTGCCGAGGCGGCGACACGGAGCACTGGTGGTGTGGGGGTGGAGGGGGTGACA
>JAULKM010000013.1:3692941-3712676 GCA_032355605.1 Rubia tinctorum
CCATGTACATATTGGTTCTTAAGTTAATCAATGCAATCAGAAAATTTTCCCCCAAAAGTCCTTTTCTGTTTCATGTTAGTTTCGTTCCTTTTCTGATCATCCAGAAATTTGTTCTGGATTTGTTCAGGACTTAAACTCTTAGAAATAGATGAAGAGTCAATAGTTTTTTCAGTAGTGTGAAAAAATGTAGTTCCTAAGATTTGTAATTTTTTTGACTCATTTGAATTATAAGATATATCTGTTGAACTCAAGGTTTATTGTTCATATTCCTTTGTTTCTCTATTAGTGCACACTTTCTAATTTTGGATGTTTCTTTTACATTAACACTTTCTATTTATGACAAAGTTAAGATTATTACATTCACTCATTTTACTTTCATTTTTTTTTCAATTCAATTTCAACCACCCGTTTAACATCTCCTAAATTCTAACAATCAAAAAGTAATTTTTCACTAATAGAGAAATAGAGTGAGCATTGTTATTCTCTAATGAACGGGAACACCAATTATGCACGTAGTAGTTACCGATTTTAGGTGAACCTTACTAATTTCTCTTTGGAAACTCTGAGCTCTGTATATTTACCTGCGGTTTCAGATGGCGTTACCACATGCAGAATATTAATGGGGCAATTGAGAACGTGCTATATTGGCCTCATATTCAAAATTCCAAAATGGATAAATGAGTAATAAGTACTTAGATTTTTAAATTATAAATTATAAATCATCTTATGGTAAGACATTATATATAAAGGACTACTCGTCCATTTCAGTTAAATCTACAAACAATTTTTTTCTCAATTTTTTTTATAATTAGTTTAACTGCTACTCGATGTAACAGGAGAATTTCTCTGATATTTATCCTTGAAATGGGTCAGCTTAGTTCATCATGTTACTAGCTTGAAGAAGAATTTGTAATTTTGTATGGACGGTTATCGATGTCGTGAATTGCAATGCCAATTAAAGTCACAATTATTTTGTGTCAATATAGCCAAACTCCCTAATTTTGGAGTTGACCAATGAAATTCTAGCAATGACAAGAAATGAAATGATGTAAATACCCTTGACTAAAAAGTTAAAAAAATTGATACCTAAAATACCCTTGATCTTTCTTCTTCATTACTGTTGAGCCGTCGGGAACTGTCACCGAAAACTGCCACCGTCGTTGCCGAAAATATCCGCCGCAGCCAGGAATTTCCCCACCCCTCCCGATCTCCACCTCCCACTACCACCCTTCCCCACCAGATCAACCTCAAGACCATTTTGTTTATAATCTCCCTATCCATATCCAGATAAAGCTGCATCACGCTTTGATTGCTTTGATTGTTGACGGGGCTGGCTAGCTTGAGTTCCACCATGTTCTCCACCAGAGCTAAAGGAACAACGTTCTTCCTCGAGCGGTCGTGCTTCCGCATCATGCCCACTGAAACCGCAATGACAGATTGCAGCGCCGGTAACACACCAATATGAACTGCATCGTCAAGTTGGGGGGGCTCCACCCTAAAAGGAACAGATGTACTGATTTTCTCCCACCCTTGTCCCGCCTCCGCTCTACCCACCGTCCTCGCCATCACCAGTCACCACATTTATCGGCCACTACCTTCGCCAGCCACCACCTCTGCCTGCCACCACCTCCGTCAGCCACCACCTCTGCCTGCCACCACCTCCGCCACTATCTCCGCCACCCACTCTGCCATCCTCAGCTTCACGCCGCCTCGTCACCCGCTCAGCCTCATGGTCGCTCAGACCCCAACGCCGCTCAACCAAGCACCTGAAAATCGAGACCTTCGCTCTGCCACACCTGCTCATACCCCAATGCCACTCACCTTCCTTCGACACCAAAAAATCGAGTCCCGCTCACCCATTGACCTCCTCCTCCTGCTGCCACCCCTCCCAATCTCCTCCGCCCAACTCCGCCATCCTGCCACCCCAACGAAAACCCTAGATTTCTCCGACAAAATTTTAAAGAAAGAGGAAGCGGATAAAACGAGTTGAGGAAGAAAGATGGTGAAATTGAGGAAGAAATGATTTTTCTTATTTTTTTTCCTTTTTACAAGGGCAAAATGGTTTTTTCAACAAAATTCGACTGCACAATGGTTGACTTAAAAGTCAGTGAAGTCAAGGATTATTTTTACACTTTCTGATATTACAGTATTATATTGACACTTTCAACTTAAAGTCCGAATCATTTTATCACTTTACTCTAAAACTTATTTGAATAGGTTTTTGTCGATCTAATTGACTCAAGGCTTTACCCTAAGAAAAAAAAGACAAAATGGTGTACTTCTTTTACCGCACTGGCAATCATCTAGATCATGCATGTCCCAATCCTCTGTCGTTGATTTGACCGGTGATTTTTCAGGCACAAATGAATTTATTTTGGCATGTGATATCATGACAGAAAATTATTGGATGCCTTTGAATTATAACTAGTCATAGAAAAAATATTTTCACGGCTTTTAACTATATATAACGGTTAGATTCTCACATTGGTGGTTGACAGTCATATAACTCAATATATAAGATTATGGGTTACCCCTACATAGTATCAATTGATTTTATGATAGATCTCGTGATTATAATATGGTATCAGAGTCCAAGATTGGCTTGTTACCCCTTTTATCCACGTTTACGCGATGATTCATACAGCTGCATAAGAGGAGTGTGTTAGAGTCCCGCATTGGTGGCTGACAGTCATATAACTTAATATATAAGATTATGAGTTACCCCTACATAATACCAATTTATTTTATGATAGAAACACGTGATTATAATAATAACCATGTCTGATAAAGAAAAAAACAAACTATAACCAAGGTTTTGTTACATGAAGATTCTCTTTCAAAATTTTATTTTTTATATTTGTTAAAATCAAACTCTTATGTTAATCTAAAACTCTTATTAATCAATTCCTTCAAAAAAATTATCAAGCCCAAAATCAATCAACAAATACAACCATCAACATCTCTTACAATCCACACCATCATTTTCATTAACATAAATCATCACACGAGTGATTAAACAATAAAATCGTCAACATCGCCATTAGTTTTACAATTATATCCCTATTGGACCTTATTTATAAAGTGACCAACCTGAAATTGGGTAAGTTGAATTCTAAAATCTTTATTAGTTTGGAATGATAGTGGCGAGCCGGATTTGGAGAACGGACATGGGCGGATGTACATGGGGCTCCAGCCCCCGCCGAGACGAAAATTATGGGAAATTCGGGTAGTAATTTTTTTTTAAAAAAAATTCAGCCCCTCTAATAATGGGAAAAAATTGATTTTTTTTTTACTTATAGACCAGCCCCCGCCACGAAGGTATCCTGGCTCCGCCCCTGAGAACGGAAGTAGAGAACAAAAGCGGATTTGGCAAGCCAGATTCGTGAGGATGGGAGAAGAGAAGCGGAGGATTTAGCAGAAAAAGAAAGGATAGGAATCTCGTAGGAGGAAAGGGCATGAGAAAATGGTACAAATGTGGGGGAAGTACTTTATTATATATTTAAGCAAACTTCATTGCATGACAGTTCAAGCACTGTGCAATCGGTTGTTACACGACGGTTCAAATTTGACAACCGACTTTTAAATTTGACATCTGAAATGAATGGGTCCGTGTTCAAAGCCTACATTAGAACGTTGCTCTAGTGAAATTTTACGAAACTGTCGTGTTATAGAAAGATAAAACGTTTAAGTTGCAATATTAAAAATTTATTATGCAACATTTAGGAGTGATAGGTTTATGACCCGAAAAATACAACCTGAAAATTTTATTTTGATTTCTTCAAATTTACAGTTTAAACATTGGTCTTTCCATAACTTATGGAAAGAATGTTTTTCAAGAGACGACGAAAATTACGGGGAATTTGGGTAGTAAAATATTTTTTGAAAAATTATCATCCCCCTCTAATAAGAAAAAAAAATTGAGATTTTTTTTACTGATAGCTCAGCCCCGCCATTTATCTATCCTAGCTCAGCCCCTGGGTAAGTAATTTGGTTATTTAATCTAATTTTAGCAAAAAAATAAATTAAGGTCGGATTATGGCGATCTGGATTAGGTTGTAAACTTTTAATGCTGGTTGTATATCGGATCAACACTTTTGAAAAAGTAGGATGTTTATTGGCACATAAGTACACAAGAATTAGGAGTGCAATTGTATTTTTAAAAAAAATATACTTGTTAAATAAAACAAATAATTTTAGGATTATCGTATTATGTGGTACTGAGATCTTAATAGTATTAAAGAAACAATGCATGTAAACAATGATTGATTGCACAAAAAATTTATGATAAAACAAAAGTGTAAAAAAAAATGAGGCGTTTAATTACTTATTTGAAATAAATTTTTTTTAAAATTTTATTTCAAAATAACTTTTAGAATGTGAACTGCATCTTAAAACATCACAAAATATACAACGATACTTCAACGCGTCACAATATTTCAGTGACACGCTAAATAGAGGCACTTCACAAGGTGTCACTAATAATGTCAGTGACATTTTTGAGTGTCACGGATGCTCCAAAAATGTGTCACAACTGAAAGTTTTTTTAAAAAATTAGAAAATACTCTATATATATAGGGTGAGGAGCTACTTATAATTTAACAAGCGTTATATATAAATACCACTAATGATGCTAATTTTTCTTCATTTTGTTTCTTCAGCTCATTTTTTAAACCTTATTCCATTGGATACTTATCAACCTACATTCCTATATAAAGTATTCCCCCTCGTATAAAATTATCTATTAAGGGGACATGTTATTACAACGTACATTTAGCTACTTTGAGAGGAAAAAAATGCATTTAACATGAGTCATCAAACGGTTTAATGTCTCACAAATTAATACAGAGAGAAACGAAATTCATACCCTAGAATTAGTTATGGTGGGATCCCAAAAATATCATTTTAGGTAGTACCAAACATTGGTCCCTTTATATACCTCCAAACCCGATGTGCCCCCTCCATCTTCGACAGTTTAGTACCCAATAGCTTATTTTGTTTTACTTTCCAATAATATGGGCAGGTCACCATGTTGTGAGAAAGTGGGATTGAGGAAAGGGACATGGACCTCCGAAGAAGACCAAAAGCTCGTCTCCTACAGTCACCAGCATGGCCATGGCAGCTGGCGCTCTCTCCCAGCCAAAGCTGGTAATCCCGAGTTTATCTGCACTTCACTTCAGTTCCGTTCAAATTTAGATTAGTTTAGTTGTATTGTTACTATTTTTCACTTGTTCGGTTTAGTTCAGATAAACACGGTAGAATGAGGTTTTGTCAAGAAGAGAGCACACACTCATACAAAATCAATTATATGTACATTTTCAGGGTTGCAGAGATGTGGCAAGAGTTGTAGACTTAGGTGGACTAATTATCTAAGGCCTGATATTAAGAGGGGCAAATTCACCTCTCAAGAAGAACAAACCATTATTCAACTCCATGCACTTCTTGGAAACAGGTAATAAGTTGCACTTTCTTTATATTCATGTACCAGCTAGCAATGATCAAGTGTCAACTGCGCACGTATATTCTTACTTATAATGAGTACTCGTGATGATGTAGATGGTCCGCTATAGCGGCCCATTTGCCAAAGAGGACAGATAATGAGATCAAGAACTATTGGAACACACATTTGAAGAAGAGACTAAGCAAGATGGGGATCGATCCTTCAACTCACAAGCCTAAGATGAACCCTTTGGATTGCTCGGGGCAATACAAAGACTCAGCGAACCTCAGCCATATGGCGCAATGGGAGAGCGCCCGTCTGGAAGCCGAATCCAGGCTAGCTCGTGAATCCAAACTCGTTAACAATATCATGTCCTTCTCAGTATCTCCCGGTATGTAGTATTAGTACCGTCACATTTTCAGTATTTGGATACATAATCGACATTACATGATTTAATTTGTATAAAATTTATTATAACACGCACAAAATTAACCTAATCTCGACTGCTCTTTCAGTTCAATCGATACCACCATGTCTTGATGTGCTAAAAGCCTGGCAATTGGGATCGGGGGCATGGAAAAACATCAACAACGGCTTTTTCAACCCTGGCGGAACCCTAGAATCTCCAAACTCCACCTTGAATTTCTCCGATAACATTCTCACCGGCTCCACCACCAGTTGCACCGCCGCTACTTTAGCTGATAAGAATAATGTCATGCCATTTTCAGCCGGAATGATGAACAAAGGATGTGCCAATGGTCCAAATGCTACTAACGATGACATTATTGATAATTATGCTGCTTACTTTGAAGAACCGTTGATAAGGGATCCAATTTTTTCTGAAGAATTTAATAATGTTGCGGATTCCGAAAACGTTCCATTTGGTGATAATACTGGCGATCTTGAAGACAACAGAAGATATTGGAACAATATTGTCAATGTGGAGTTTCCTGCTTCCGACAAGTCAAATTTAATTAATTTTGAGTAATCTTTAATTGCTTTTATTTTCTCTAGAATTAAAGCCAGTTATGGTATTTTAGTTACGTAGTAATAAATGTACAATGGCATTGGAAATCATATGCTTCAGGAAAGGCACTTGTACTGATTTTCACCATTTTTTATATGATTTAATTTCTAGCTATAAAACAAATTTTAACATAGCATTTAGCCTATTGTAGAATAATAGTAGTACCGAGTTTAGGAATATTCTGAGTTCTATCTATAGTGCCACTTATATATATTATTATTATTTTGCAAATTTGGGAGTTTCGATATCTTACATTTGGTTTTGTGTTAAGTTCAGTATCTTTCGTCTGTGAGTAATATTGTTATATGAAAAGAAAGAATTGGTTAAAATACTATTTGAATTTATTACGATCAGTCGAGGCCAGTCGCTCAGTCGAGGAGTAGTTGTTATCGTTTTCGACAGAAGGGGGGAAAATACAGTGTTCTCTAAAATTAATCTGAACTGATCTAAAATAAGTGTGTTGAAAAATAATAATAATAATATGACTAAATAAAGTTAAATTTCACCAAATTGAATTCCCCATAACTAACTTGAACTGAACTGAATTGAACTGAACTAAAGTGTAGATAAACTCAAAAGAATTTGGCCTAAAACTATCCCACAAATTATAATAGGCTAATTTTAAAATTGCTAAAAGATTGTTTTCACGATAACAGCTTTCTCACACACACACATATATATATATATATATATATATATATATATAATATGAATATCTTTGTCATTTTTTCAATAAAACAAGGTATTTTTAGCTTACGTACTAAACAAAAATATAAAACTCAATCAAGCACAGAACCAATCAAAAGAGACCGAACCTCACATTTCTCCATATATTCTTTTTGTCCACTGTATGTTTCTGTTTGTCCAGTTTGGCTTCAGGTTTTTATGTGTCTGATTTTCATATATATATATATATATTATATATATATTATATATATATATTATATATATATTATCCAGTAGAAAAATACTTCCATTAATCTGTACTAGATCCGGGAAAAAACTGAATGCATGGCTTAGAATTAAACATGGCATCCTAGAAATTTTATATTGTTAAGATCAAAATTAATTCACCACACATGCACGGACAGATTCCGGTTCATGTTCGATACGGATTGCTCATTTTAAAATCTCGTTAATTGTTAATGTTTGTTTCAATTTTGGAAAATATACTAAAATATAAAAGCCAATTAATATCAAAATGTTGGATATGTTTTCAAGCTCAACTAATGTTCTATATTGCAATAGGCTAATTGTATGCTTTACATATAAGTATAATTTATATGATAATCTTACTACTCCCTGTGTCCCGCAACTTAACTATTCATTTAGTCAAAACTTTTTAACTTTATCCTAAAATTGAATTGGTATATAAGTATAAATATTATTGTGTGATATATTATTAGATTTGTCATAACATGTATTTTGGAAATATTAAATTTTCGCAAGTTTTAACTGTCCTTGAGGAAATATATTAAAGATTAAATATTTTTTTAATTCAATTGTTAAAAGTCAAAACGTGAAACTTGAAATGGGACGGAGGTAATATCATTTAAATAACATGGCTGGTAAATATAATTAGTAACATTTATATGATAAATCTAGTATAATACGTTGTTGTTTTAATTAATAAAATTTAATTAGTTCCACCCCTATCCATAATTTATATGTAATATGCACAAATGTGCATTGACATCAGAATATGATCCAAAAATTATATAGAAACACGTATATAAATTAGTTAGACCTTTTCTTTTTTTGCTGATTTAAACTGAACTATATTTAAATATAATGAACTTAACTTCAATTCATTAATTGAAAATAACATGGATTATTGAATAGTGACACATTTAAGTGATGTGATACTATGTTATGTGTGGATCTTTGTCAGATGTTAGGGCATATTATTTCAAACCTATATGTATTCAGCTAAGTTTTGAAAATGATCTTAAAATGTGATGTAAGCCGTCGGGCAGCAAAACCTTAAGAACCTTTTGTATTGTTGGAATAATTAATCTCAATTCTATATATAATATTTCAAGCGGATTCGAAACCTTAAACTTTAAGGTTTGTAATTATGAACCCTTGATCGCTCTTACAAATTCGTGCTTACTGATATTCCGATTTTCCAACTATAACAAAATGTATGCTCAAAATCTTCGTAATTTTGTCAATATTAATTCTTTACCAAGTTTAGGGATCGAAATATTAAAGAAATTCTCAGTGAGGGGCATGCATGACAGCCTACCTCCAAATATAGGTGTAAACGAGGTTTGCGAAAATTTCGCAAATAGTTTGGTCAAAACTCATCTCGAATTTGAATTTGACCAAACTCTAGTCGAACTTAGCCGAGATCAAACAATATTTGAGGTTGAAATTAAATTCAACTAATAGTGTTCTTTTAACTTGTCGAATTTATCAAGCCAATATAATATACTCCCTCTGATTTCTTAACAATGGCTCCCTTTTTTCGAAATTTTTTCAAGACATGTTTGACCACCGATAACTTTCATTTCATACAATGACGGACTATAAAATTTTACTTTTTAAAAACTACATGTTACGGAGAATCAAAAGACACCACACATGACGTGCGTTATTGTATGCAATTAAAGTTATTGATGGTCAAACATGTCTTGAAAAATTTTATAGTCAAAGGGAGTCAATGTTAGAAAACCAGAGGGAGTATGTTTTATATATAAAAAATATTAATTATAATATACTATAATGTATATAAAAAATATATTTATTCATGGTTCGAATTAGATCTCGAGTTCGAGTTCGAACACGAGATGGAACAAATTAATTTACTCGACCTCAAACTCGAACCAATATTTTACAGGCTGAATTGAACTCGAGCCGAGCTCAAGCTAAAAAAATTCAAACGACTCGAACTCAAACAACTAGCTCGACTGGTTTACAGTCCTACCTCCGATAATGTACTGGCAGGCATGCAAGGTGAGTACTAACTATTTACCGTTGTGTGTCCGATCCGTTTGGAAATGAAATATTTAAATCCCGCGGGAAACAACCACCAAACCTTCAGTAAAAACTCTTCATTTTGCTGCCATTTTACCGTTGAAGATAAGGCTAATATTTATTGCAGAATCCATTAATTCTCTGTATTCGTTAGTGGAAATATGTTTATATTATATTGCATGTATAGTAAACCACATTAATGAATAAATGACAAAATTTATAATAAATAACCACAACGTGCTTCTAAAATAGTAATAAATAACCACAACGAACATTTTTAGCAATTTATTTCCTATCATTGTAGTACCACCGCAAGTGGTCATTTTAGTTTCTTCTTCTTTTCTTTTTTAAGAAAACACTATTTATCGATAGAGGACGAGTCTATCCAAATTTATTTTGGCCTAATATATCTTTGGTTTCCGATTATGAGTCCACTTTTTTACTTGAATTTTAATATTGAAAAATGTTCATTTTCAATGCTGAACTTTGATTTCAACATTTAAGCCTCGGGTATCAAATATTCTTATATATAAATTTATTTTTGGCGAAAAGTCCATTAACTTATGTTGGATAGAGGTTCTTTGTCGCAATTTTTTTAAAAAAAAGTAAAGTTCGAATTTGTCATTATATAATGGACCACAGTTAAAAATTATCTAATAAAATATGAGATTTATGTAAGTAGTTTTCAATCTTTGTTTGATGGCTTTCAGAATTAAGGTATATTTATCTGGTAATTTAGTTATACTATAAGGGCCTTTTATAATTTATTCAATAGAAGGTAGTAATAGGATTTTAGATAGGCAAAATTTTGGAAAACACCGTCTTTCCTTGAGTATATGGAAAGACAGGGTTGAATTCGAATTATAGAAAGGTAAAATGTTTTATATGCAATATTAAAATTTTATTATGTAGCGTGTATTAGGTATATGTTTATGACCCGATTAATGCAACCCGGAACGTTTATCTTGATTTTTTTTTCTAATCTACAATTTAAATTTTAGTTTTTCCATAACTTATAAAAATACCGTCTTTTAAGAGACAGACTCTTCCAGATATCAATTTAAAGTTAATTTGAAATTGTAAATACATGTTTCCAGAAAATTCAATAGACATGCAGAATTTGTACCCACAACAATTAAACACGAGTAACTGTATGCACTTCTACTGTTCTACAGATTAAATACGAAGACAGTATCATCATTTCGATCAGCAGTAAATTCTTATGAATTAAATAAAATTTATTTTGCAGATGTGGTACAGTTTTGGCACAGTTGGCACAGTTTCACTGCGACTTGGCACAGTTTCACTGCGACTTGGCACAGTTTCACTGCGACTTGGCACAGTTTTACAGCTGATTGGCAACTTGTCTGAGCTCATGATTAATTAGTTACTGCGGCACTGAAAAACTTTTAACTGGATTACTGGACAAATGCGGAAGGTTTTTCTTAACGAAAGTATACTGTTCACTATTCATGATTTTACTTTGGAAACCATTTGGGTAAGTTAATAGATATAAGTATCATTCTGATTTTCTGACCCCTTTACTTTCGCTCACAGTGAATATCTTGATGAATCATCAAGGACTGAACGGTGATATCTTCAAGAGAAAATGTATACATTATCCGTTTTTTATATTATGGCACATTTGTTTTTAACCGATGAATTTAGAGAAAGTGTTTTGTTAGGATGACTGATGGTTAGACCAATCGTGAATAATTTCATTTAAAAAAAATTAGGGTCAAATTATAGTTATTTATATATTGCAATATATTTTTAAAGTTTCTCAAAATTATAGGAATCTCGTTGAAATAAATAAAAAATTCAAATCACTCCATTAGTAACATTAATTTTAAAATAACTCTATCTAACGGTTGGTTGGTTTAAAAAATACTTTGTGATGAATTTATGGTGAGTGAAATAAATTGAGAAACTTAGTTGGTAAAAGAAAAAATAGGTTGAGTAAAAAAATTGGTCAAAATTTACCATAAAAATGGACAGAGTTTATGATATGAATCTCCTTGCAAATAGTCTAAATTGCGGATTTTAGATCTTTGACTAAACGAGAGATTTCACAAACCCTAGTATAGTCGCACAAACTGATCAAAACTAGCCCTCGAGATCTTGAACAGCTCGAAATAAGTGAAACTAACTAGCCCGCATGATTAGTTCACAAATCAAAGGTATTGATACTTAATTAACCCGCAGGATTAAGCAACAATGAAAAATAGCTCGCAAGCTCGGAGAATGCTCCCAAAATTCTGAATATATGATTGACAAAAGGTGTGAAAATTTCGTGGACAGACCCCTCTATTTATAGGGGGGAGTCTCGACCATAAAACCCAAAACACAACTGGAAACTGAATCGACTTATAGCAGTTTTAAGAAGTTAAAATCATATCTAACTAAAATACCTAAAATTAATGGAGATATACTCAAATTCTTCTCCAAACTATCTTGAAAAATATTACATTATCTAATCTTACCAATTCTAAGTCTAATCAAAATAATAAAAAATATATTAAACCCTATTGGACTGTAAATCCGAAATTCAGCTCTCCCAAGCCCACATGGCTGAGCTCACAGTCTAATTAACCCAAACTGAATAATTTTACAACATTTTACAAATATCACACTACCTCGTTAAAAACTCAGTTGGAAAAAAGAGTATAGTGTTTTTCACGATGTTTTCAGTTAATCAACAAGTTTGAATAATTAATCCAAAGCCTAGCCGATTTGGTCTTGAGTTGTTCATCATGAAGTTGATAAATCAAAGCATTCAATGACGCATCTCTAAGTTTCGTTATTGACCTTGTCATCGGTCCAGCCATGTGACTTGGAAGATACTGAACATAACGTTTGAATGTTTGATCTAGTCGTGGAATGTTTTTGATTTTTCCATAACTTATCATTATGACCGTATTTTAAGAGACATTCTTTAAAGAGTGTAAAAAAAATGCTCATTATTTTATACTTCCTATGTTCCTCCATATAATGTGTGTCGTCCTCTTATGCCCAACTTTCACTGTCATAAGTCGTTAAGTGTATTTTTCTTAAGAATGATCCGTTTTTATTAAACTATTATTACTCCTATTATTGATCGATTATTATAAAGCAGCAGCTTTTTACTTAAAGAGCGAAATTCTCTTAACGTAGATGGATTAATCAACATATAAATGAGAATAACACTCAACGAGGAACGTCTTCTATTAATAACATTTGGGTTTCAAAATAAACTTCTTATAAATTTATCTATTATTAAAAGTTGGTTCCATAATAATTTGTGTTAAAATGGATAAAGGGCACTTAAAAGTTCTCCTTCAGCGCCCTTGTATTGTTAATGCCCTTATTTTCTATAATTAAAAAACATCACGTTAGCCATAAATTTTTACTAATAGACAAATTAATACAGTATTGTATAAGTTTTATTAAGTTTGTCAGTAATTCCGATTCATTGGGTTTTATCTTTGAAAAAAGTTTTGAAGAAAACCGTTATGCTATATTAAGTTTTCTCTTAAATTTATCTGAACTGGTCTGATTTGTACTGAGCTGAACTAAAATAACTGTGTTGAAAATTAGTAATGTATGGCAAAATTAACTTATAGTTCACCAGATTAAATTTTCGTTGAACTAATTAGAACTGATATGAATTAAACTGAACAGAAATGCAGATAAACTCTAGAGAAAAGGGCCTTAGGTCCCGTTCTCCATAACTTATTTTCATTTCAATAATTCAGTTCAACTTGATTTAGATAAACTCAGCTCAGTTCAATTCAGTAAAAATTTAGAGTAAAAAGCTTAGATGAGCCCCATTTTTTTTTGGAAAGTGCAAATATAACCTCCAATTCTTCAAAAGTGCTAATATACCCATGTCCGGATAACATATATAAAAATTATACTCGAGTGCCTTTTGACCGACGTTGACTAGCAACTTTTCGTTACTGTCCAAAAATGAAATTACCAAAATACCCCTATTGCAACTCAAATTCCAAACTCCTACTCCACCACCACCCCAAACTCCAACCGCCACCACCCCCTACTCCACCACCCCAACTCCGAAACCGCCACCACCACCACTCCAACCCTCGAAACTCCAAAACAACCACAACCACCTCGCTACCTCTGGCAAGTCACCTTCGGTGGCCACTCAACTCGCCACTTCAACGGACTAGCTTCGCCCAAACCAGAGCTCAGCACTGCCACTCACAGCTTCGGCGATGTGTACCACCTCCAGCCGGCTAAACCTCTAGTTCTGACATAGCAGCTCCGGCGTTTACAGCAGATCTCTGCACTTCGTCACCTCCGACGAGGCAGAGCTTGCTCTGGTCACAGCCATCGGTCGACAAAACCCACTACTCCAGCCACAGCTCCGGCGAGGACCTAGCAACCATCGTAGTAGCGTTGCTTCAGCCGAAGAGAGGATTTATTCTGGGTAAATCAACGTCTGTCGCCGCTACATACAGCTCCAAGCGCCACCCCAGCCGTTGTGTGGACAATTTCCCTAGCGACTTAGCCTTCCCCGTTCCCTTCTTCTGTTTGAACGACAAAATTTTCCCACAACGTTCTGCCCTATGCGTCGGAACCCTAGCCCCACCTCTCTGCCCACCACCACCATCGCCCCTAGCCCCACCGTCGGAAACCCTCACCCCACACCACCATAAACACCACCACTAACGCTAAATCCTAACTTCACCCCACCACCACTCGTTAGTCACCACCGCCATCGAGGATGAGGCAAAATTGAGGATGAAGCTAAACACCACCATCGTCGTCACCCAAATCGAGAAATTGAGGATGAAGCGAAAGCGGAAGAAGAGACATGGCACGATCTCCGAGATCTCACTGCCGCCGCCAAGATCTCACCGCCACTGAAGGCGCCTTGAAAATAGCTAAGGAAGATGGAAAAGAAAATAAGGTAATTTTAAACTAATTGAAATGCAGATAAGTTACAAGACCTTAGTTATATTACAACTACTTTTAAATATATATTTTAACTTCAATTCTCATCGTATCATGACAGATAAACCTTGGAGAAGATAGTTTATCCTTTGAATAGACATCAAAATGTATAATTGGAAAGGAAAATGCAGTTGCCTCGTGTGAATGCGATGGGCCGTTATATTTATGTACATCAATGAAAGCTGATTTTGTGGAGAAATAATAAATGAAAGCTGATTTTGTGGTGTGCCTCTTGTTTAGGCAAATAAAGATTGGGTGTTGCATAAATATCGAGGCATTAAATTTTGCTTCTGGTAGGTAATAGGTTTGGTTGCATTCAATTTTGCACCGTAATGGTTATACTCCCTTTTATTTTTTTATTTTTAATTAGCATATTTGACCGCCAATATCTTTAGTTATATATATCAATTTCGTATAAAAATTAATATTTAAAAAAAATATATTTAAGACGAATTTAACATATGTATTAATTTATATTTATGGTCAAAATTTATCAAATTTAATTAAAAAAAAGGTAAATATGTCAATTGCTGGTAGTACGGAAGGAGTAGTACACAACTATTCCGTACGAACTGATATTGGTGACACTGACAATCTAATGTCAATCCTATTCAAAGTGCCCCATTTCTCCATAGATAAGATTTGTCCCTTTCACGTAAAACAGAAGTTTATAAAATAAATATTTCCTCCGTCTCATCAGTAATGACATGTTTTTTTCCACGGCCTTTAATGATCATATTTGATCATCAACATTTCTAACTACATATATCAATTCCGTATAAAAAATTAATCTTTAGAAAATATATGTAAACATGAATTCAACAATTTATCACATGATATATTTATTCTGTGTATATTAATTTATATTCATGGTCAAGTTTATCAAATTTGACATTGAAAAAATAAATATGTCATTAATGGTGGGACGGAGAGATTAGAAGTTTAGTTGGTAGCTTAGGTCCCGTTACACGAAGTTCATCCGCATTTTAGTTTAATTTAGTTAATTTAATTTAGTTTTATAAAAAAAATTGTGAAATTCAGCTTGAATTAGTCATATTGTTACTATTTTTGATAAATTTAATTTAGTTCATTTTATTTCAATTCAGTTTAGTTTATTTCAATTCAGTTCAATTCGACAAAAATAAGTTCAAAAGAACGATGCCTTAGGTCGGTACTTTTTGTTTGATTTGAAATGAATTAAATCAAACTAAAATAAATTTGAATAAACTAAATTACTCAAATAAATTAAAATGCATTTTATATATTAATACCAATATAGATGACAATGATAGAATAGTTTGAAAAATAATAATTACCTATTATAAATTTACATAAATTCAACTAAACTGAGCTGAAATAATTTGTATATTCTAAACTAAAATAAATTTTAATTATGATTTTGCATTGCATCTTCTCATTTAGTTAAGTAGACAAGAGTAGATCTCTATCAAAAAAAATTAAAGTTTACTTTTTTGTTAAAAAGATCTATAATATTCTTATGAAAATATTTCATATTAACATAATATTCTCCTCATTTAAACTAGGAGCAGAAGATAAGAAAGAGAGGAGCATGGAAGTTGATGACAGGAAGAATCCCAGCTCAACCTGTATATTTTTCTGTTACATTTTTTAAACATGTAATCACAAATAACTTGAATTACTAATAAAAGATAATATTAAAAATATACATTACACAATATTTCACATAATAGAGACAGCCATCTAATAACCCCTAAGAGTAGACCAATCATAAAAATCTCAAATCTACATGTTATATTATAATTATTTATACTGCCCCGTCCTAGTAAACACGACACATTTCGAAAGTTAAAATGAACCAACTTCGATCATTAACTATTAATATTATACATGTAAGACTATTACTATGTTATATGTTGTTGAATTTATCCTGACATATATTTTTAAATTATTATTGTTTACGCAAAAAAATAAAGATATTATCATAATTGAAAATTGATTCATTAACTTTCAAAAGTCAAAATGTGTCAATTTTACGGGTACAGATGGGGTATTATAAGATTATATTTTTAAACATTTTCAATTGCAATAAATAGAAGCAAATATCCAATCACCGCATTAGTTATGTTAATTGTAAAATAGTTATACCTATTGGTTAATAATAAAAAAAACAAAACTATATGCAGATAATAAATATTATTAATATTAATTAATGTTTGGAGTTTGTGGGACAAGGTAGGGTTAATGCATGGCCAGGAGGTACTGGAATGCCACAATACTGCCGGGATGCAAGAGGCGGTCTCCCTGGAGGGCTTTCAACCTACTACTATTACCTGTCATCAACTACGTGTCCATAGATTTCACCAAGCTATTTTTTATTTTCTATTTATAAAATTTTATTTATTAGTTGGGAAGGGAACATGCTAGGACACACGTTGTAGCTTGAACCCCACAAACCTTGAATTGGTGGTTCCCAATTATAAAATGTCATTCAATTTCATGCTACCAAAAAATGGATAGTTTTCAGACTTGCCACTTGCAAGAATTGAAATGATAATTTGATTTATTTTTCTTTAAAATTGGAAAACGATTTAGTTCATGTTCTCCAAAGTTCGGTTCAGTTCGGTGTAAATTTGATTTGATGAAATTTAATCGAAATTTAGTCATGCATTACTATTTTCAACATACTTTTAGTTTAGTTCAGTTCAATTCAGTTCAGTTCAGATCATATCATATCATATCATATCAGATAAACTCCAGAGAAAAGGAACTTAAGTTGTCCAAATTATGAACACCTTGAAAAATACAAATTGATACATACAAATAAAAAAGACTTACAAAAACACGAACAAAACCACTGAGTATAATCAGATTGAGCACAATATAACAACGAAAACAACTAAATCGAGACACTTTTAAAAACAAAGTACTAAACTATGAATTTCAATTATACCATTTTGAATATTTTACCTGCAAAACTATGACAAATTCAGAAAAAAAAAAATCTGAAACTAGACCTAAAATAGGAAGGTTGAGTGCACGGCGGTTGGACGATAAAATGACTCGATACAAGCATGATGAACACAAGTTTGCTCGATAAAAGCACCAGTCTAATTCACACACATGCAAATTCACTTTGAAAAAACATAAACGAATTCAATATTGACCGACTCGACCGAACTCAACCTAAACCTGATCCTGACCCGCAAAATATTGACCCATACCCGAACCCGACTCGACCCGAACTCAACCCGAAACTCGATTCTGACCTGATTATCTGGGTCCAGACTCGAACCCGACTCGACCCAAAATCAACCCAAAACTCGATTATGACCTGATAATTTGGGTCCAAACCTGAACCCGACTCGACCCGAACTCAACCCAAAACCCGACTATGACATGATAATCTGGGTCCAAACCAGAACCCGACTCAACCCAAATTCAACCTGAAACCCGATTATGACCTGATAATCTGGACTCTAACCCAACACAACCGAATCAACTTGAAATCTTATTCCGACCTAAAAAATAGGGGCATTTAAAAAACAATTAGGCGACAAATTTTCCATCACCCCCGCCATGACCGTTGCTAGTGGAAGAAGAAAAGCTTCACATTTTAAACTGTTTGAGGAAAAGTGACGGGAAATAATGAGGGAGGAGGAGGATGACGAATGGTAAGGGTGGACTCGTCGAAGATGCGGTGGGGTGATTGGGAATGAGATTTGGAACGGGAATGGGAATAATGCAAGACTGAATTAAGATTGATAAGAATTTGGGGAAGATTAAGAAAAAATAAAAGTACGATAATTGCACTTAAATCTCTAATTTTATTAGATAGCGCGATAATTTTACGTAAACATTTGTGATTTACCCAAAACTCGAAGTAAACGGAAGAAAATTGAGTAGATGATCACAAAGTGGAAACCGGTGCTACCAATAGAAAATTTGAATTCCGGAGACCCGTGCTACCAAAGTGAGTGTTTTTATACTTATTATTTTGAAATAACTCACAAGGGAAAAAAGAGCTACAGAAAAACATTTAAAAAAAGAGAGTTAGGAATTGAAGGCCCTAAATACATGAAAATCCAAGTCCAACAAATGAACCATTACATGCCCAAGAAACTCCAACACAAAATATGCCACCAAAAAAACCTCACAAATGGAACCCTCTCCATCTTTCAAACTTGCCAAATCCAGTTTCTTGAGACACAGCCAATCCAATCCCAGTCTTTCCCTCCTTACCAAACCCTGAATAATACAATCTCCACTCCTCCCCATTCCCATCCATTTGAACCAAACAGGGGCACCCAACCCCTTCACAATCCCACCCTTCTTCCCCACACTGCCCTAACAAAGGACCATTGTCCCCAACCACCCTCTCCCAACCCTTCAATCCATCACAAGAAGTTGCCATTCCAATGCTCCTCCTCCCATCCCCATCCACACCCTCATAAGCCATCACATACTTCCCATCTTTCCTGCCCTTCACAACATAGGCATTCATCATCCCCAGTTCATCAAACATGCCCTTTCTTGATCCCTCCATGATCACCCTCCCCACCTTGATCCACTTGATCCCGTCTCGGGACCTCGCGATCCCGACCGCGAAAAGGCCGGTTTCTTGATCAAATGAGTGGTAGTACATCCTCATATCACCATTCCCATGGTACACTACCTGTGGGGAGGCGATGTTGAGGGAATCCCACTCCCCTTCTGATCCCACGGAGAATAACGCGCCGCTGTGATGCTCCCCTTCGATTCTTGCCCAGTGCCTCCCATCCTGACTCATTGCTAGGCCTGGTATTAAGGATGTAGATGAAATCATTAACTTCTGTAAGGAGACTACAATTTATAACCTTTCCGACGAAAGAATACCTGGCAATGCAGCCTTGTCACCATTGGAGCCAGCGTAGTAGAGCCAATATAGTGAATTGTTGGCTCTGACTTTAGCACTTGACATGATCACTACCTCACGAGGCCTAACCCCATGTGTGTCAAAAGCCCACCAGTCAGAGCTGGAAGCCATGGTCAAACCAACATCAATGCTAGAGTTGACTTTTCCTTCACCTCTTTCCCAGTGACTCCCATTGCAAGAAGCACCCAATCCAATTGAATCCTCCATTTTTTCCCCTTTTGACCTTCCATGGTACCACAAGTACCATCTTTCCCCCTCATCACTGAGGTACCTTTTCACCACGGGGGAACCAATTTCAACACTATCCCAAGAGTTCTGCAATCCCAAACCAAACACCAAACCCCTTGAATTTGATGAGTTTGAAGGGATCCCGTTGGGTGTACCTGGTGCTTCATTTTCTTGGATTCCTGAGTTTGAACTGTGATTTGCACTTGCAGCAGAC
>JAULKM010000013.1:3729528-3740976 GCA_032355605.1 Rubia tinctorum
TACTATCTACTTAATTGTATTTAGTAAGCAAAAGGGCTTAAAATAGCATTTTTGAGAGGTACGGCGACGACCTCCCATTGAACAATTTACTAAGCTCATTTTCCCTCTTCGGCTTGAATTTCATAAGACAAGAAAGTCATTCTATCTATCAAGTGCTTTACTCTTTCTATTAAGGAATGATAATATATGTAATTGTAATTAGACTACAATTATTACAATTCCTTTTCTAATTGAATTTACCTCTTTTGTAGTTCTATATAATGTACCACAAAATATGAATACAAACACACGATTAGAAAAAGAATACATATGAGTACCGACGACTGGTGGGTCGCCTTATTTACCTCACTATCACGCGTCCCGGGATTAGTTATTCTGTTCATACTCTTGCTCAATTTATGAAATCTCCTTGTGTTCCTCACTGACAAGCTGCAATACGTGTTTTTCACTACTTGAAGAGTCATTTTGGTCAAGGTTTATTTCTCTCTTCACGTAGTTCCTTACAGTTAACTGCTTATTGTGATTCCGATTGGGCTGTCTGCCCCATCACACGGAGATCATTATCTGGATACTCTTGTGACCATTGGTGATTCTCCGGTTTCATGGAAGACCAAGAAACAACCTACAGTTTCTCATTCTTCTGCTGAAACTGAGTATCGTGCCATGACTTTTGCATGTTGTGAGTTGTTATGACTTAAGTCTTTGCTTCAGGACTTGGGCATTGTGCATTCTTCTCCTATGCGACTGTTTTGTGACAGTTAGTCTGCTCTCCACATTGCGGCTAATCCGATGTTCCATGAACGTACTAAGCATATTGAAGTTGATTGTCATTTCGTCTGTGATCTTGTATAGTCTGGCACTATTGTTACTCATCATATTCGCACGACTGATCAACCTGCGGATTTGTTTACCAATGTTGTTGGGCGAAATCAGTTTCATTCATTGCTTGGCAAGTTGGACATTTATGATCCTCATGCTCCAACTTGAGAAGGAGTATTAAGGAATAGTAATATATGTAATTGTAATTAGATTACAATTATTACAATTCTATATAATGTACCACAGAGTATGAATACAGACACACAATTATTACCCTGTAAATTCTTCACTTTCTTCCTAATTTTTTAAAAAAATAGTGGAGTCATGGGTTTTCTGCAAATTTATATCATCAATATACACCTCCGTCAGACTCGCTCTTTGTGGCAAGTTATAGAACCAAATTAATCTTCCTTTGCATTCTCGTCCTCATCATCATCGTCATCAGCCTCATCATCGTAGCTGAAGGGAAGTGGAACTGACTTGAACGCTCTGAACTTCCCGACGTTGTTCAAGTGTTCATTCTCCAACCTAAGAAACAAACACACAACTATGCTTATACAACTTACTGTTTCTTGTTTGATAGATCATCATAGGTAAATTCAAATCACCTGAAGAAGTTCCACATCCCACGACGGAGAATTTCTAAGCAAGCAAACACGGTCGAAATGGTAGTTCCACGCAGGGAATGCAAGTCCATTGGAAACACGACCTCCAGCCAAGCAAATCTTAGAAGCACATCCAAAGCCTGAAACAGAATTCAAAAACATAATGCAAGGTAATGAACATAATAAATTCGGGGTTTCGGATTTTTCTCATTTTACCATAGCTATAAAGTAAACACTCTTGTGAGTAATCACAAGCTTATCTCTCAACAACATGTTCTTCGACTTGCGTTGAAGAAGTCCCCAGTCCATCACAATGTCCCAGCATGTATTCCCAATGGTTGCTATTCCCGAGCTCACTATGGCAAGTGTTTTCCAGCTCAATTTCTTTCTCTGTTCAAAAGCTGTTCTAATCACAACTGCAACAATCGTTGAGAAGTATCTCAGACCATTAATTCCATGCCGGAAGTCTCTCTCTCCAAAAAGTCGACGAACACACTACATAATTGCCATGCACATTGTGTTATGGATCTTTAAATGTAGAAAAATAATGGTATCATAGGAGAGTATAGAGAGACCTGAAGGAATCGAAGCCAATATGGTATTACTGCAACAATGAAGTAGAAAACGGTGTAGGCATCACGAGCACTACAATTCTTCTTTCTTTCTGAATGCCCATATGTATAGTAGCAAATGTAGTACTCAAAGCTCCTTATGGCTTGTACCTGCATTTACACAACTTTAACAACATTTGAACAAGAAGAACCAACAAATGAAAACGTAAGTACTAGTATTTAACATCTGAACTACCTGACTAGTAAGCTGGTCTGCCACAAAAAAATCCGGGAGTGTTACCTGCAGAAACGCTAATTCAGCAGCAAGACTGTCGAGATTTCTGTCAAGATGTAAACTTTCCAGACTAATACATACCTCATACAGAGGAGCACAGATGCAGTGAAATATGCTTCTGATTAGAAATAACCTACTTGAACGATAAATGATGTTGAAGGGGCAGAACGTAACGGAAACAACGACCTATGTAACAAATAAATGAAAGGAAAGAGAGGAATCAATCACCCAGAATCAATGGATAGCAAACAGCTATTTATTAAAATAATAATATAGATTTAAATGTCACCATGATCAGCCCTAAAGGAACGAAGTCAACATATTTCCTCTGATCCAGAGTTCCTGTATTTAGCTTCATGTGCAAGTGCACCAGGACAGTGGCAAGAGTAAGCATGGACAATCCACTTCCGAGGAGAAACACTTCCCGATAGCCTATCTCAGTGCCTTGTTTGAAACCAAATATAAAAGGGTAGTTGATCTTGTAGCGCTTCCAGAAATATATGTTTGCAGCATACAGGAACATATGGAGAGTGATATAGACGTAAAAACTGCACAAACGAAAAAAGGAGAAGGTAATCACTCTTTTATCTTACAGTACCGAGTCACAATTCAGAAAGAATAACTGGAGTCATTCATTACCTATAAAGTGGAAAAATATTGGTTATATACAGGTTCCCTTCCTGTCTATCTATCAACTTCTTAGCTTGAATTAGAAGGATAATAGCAATTAGCAAAGCGATTGCGAAACCGGAGAAGAAGCCTGAAATTTCAGGAGGATTAGAATGTGCAATGAGACCAATGTTGCTTTTGCTAATCCTAACAGCAGCAATGCTGCAGATTCTTCAGAAATTTTATGTAACGAATCCCATTAATAATTTTCGTTTACCTGATAAGAAAGTAACGCGGTGCTTCTCTCTTTTATGCTTTGGTCTCAAGAACTTCATTCCTTCCCTCCGATTAGAACTCGCAAACTGCTTAATAAAGATCATCTCCACCCTGTTCAGGAGAACATTTACCTAAGACAGCATAAAGCCAGAAGCATTTGAAAAGGTCAAAAGGAGAGCCGAAGAAGTGTATGGAACTTCATTCAGTTTATGTTTGTGTAGCAATTAGATAACTTACTATTCTTAACTGATGATTCAAGTAATTCATAAATCTACATAAAAGCTACAAATGCAATACTGTTATAAATGAACGCTAAAATGCAAAACAAACCTCATCAGAGCTCCCCAGGTAGGAATTGTCCACCATTTCCAGGTATGACTTGGCTGCACCCCTTGACGTGATCTGCAATCGTCAGGAGATAGGCAAAATTGGTAGTCTTTTCATTCATGGTAGAAATTCTAAACATCATTTAGAATGAAAAATTTCCTCCAAAAAGAAAAACACCAGAGAAACCTGGCAGACAGAACTATTAATTAATACCTTTTCATACTTCTTCAGAATCTTGGAAAATGCTGAGAGATTCATAAAACTGTTTCATCATATACAAGATGATCAGCATTTATTAGAAAGTCAAAGAAAAGCATCTTAACTATACTGACAGAAATCATCTCTTGAAAACTCACCTGTAGTTTTTCAGAAGCTGAAGCTTTCGATAAAATTCAGAAAATACATCTTTCAGCCTTGCCTCAACTTCCTTAAGCTCTTCTTTGTTAAAACTCAGCTCCTTCTCTTTTTCATCCATTAATACACCTTTAATGGTCGACATTGGACTTTCATACGTATTAGTAATTTTCACTCGATCCAGAATATCCAGAGAAGGATGTCGAAATTCTCTGCCAACACCCCTTACAGGATTCCTGGCCGCTTCATCCTGATTCAACGGCAGAACTTCTACTTTGGATGCTCCATTTCCCCCCTCCGTCTCTGAAAAATTGGCACATCGCATCTGTTCTTAGAACAACGAAAAACGCATTCCACAATCAACAAAACATAATTTACCTGCTGGTCCGGCTTGGCTTGGAGTACTAATCTTAGAACTCACAGGACCATTCCTGACTTTAATGCGCAAAGCGATCAAAGCATCCATCTGTTTGTTAAGGGAAGCGGCTTCTTTGGTAACCTCTTCCACCTTGTCCTTGTAGAAGGAATTCACATTGTTGAGCTCATCATCAAGTTTACTGAAAAAGGCCTTTTCCTTCTCCCCACCTTCTTCGGCGGACAAAAGGAACTCCGTATTGTACATCTTCCGAGAGTTCTGCCGCACTGCATTAACATTTATAACTTGCTTCTCCACGTCCCCCGGACTAGTAATCGAACGCTCATCTCGATTCAGACCACTGAATGCCGTGCCGTGGACACTTCTGGATGGAGTTGCTGGTTGCTTATTCGGCCTCAACCGCCGGATGTCATGTAATATATGTTTGAGTCCATTGTAATCAACGTAGGCTTCAGTCCATTCAGGCACCTTTTGCTTCTTAAACGCCTTTCCGAACTTCATCTCCGCCCTAATTTATATTCACTCTACCGCCCTACCAAAACACTAAACAAAACGCATATATGCACCATATCAGCACGATCAGGATTCACGAGATGTTTCGATTATACACAATTAGTAAATCAATCTAACTAATCATCGAATTATCTCAGTTGAAAGAAATTCAAATAAATTATCGCTATGAATTCAACGAACAATGAGAAGATATTAACAGCCAGACATTCACAGATCAAAACACAGATTAATCTAAACAATAGTGCACTTTTTGTTCGCACTGTGTGAGTGTGTGTAAAGTTTGTGGACGATTGAATTGTGTAAGCCGTTACCTGGAGTGAGCTTTGATCCAAACGTCCGCCGCCGCCGCCGCCGCCGCTGTTAGTTAAATCCTTCCGGTGAAATCCTTATCATTTCAGCGGGTTTAGCTTTAGTTAGTTGGTAGCGGCGAAAATTAATTGAAAGCCGCTGGTTTTATGGGAATACGAGCCACTAGTTGACACGTGTAGCTCTAGTGATACCAGCTAGTAGAAGACTAGATACGCGCGACACCATGCGCAAGCTGCTTTTGCTGCCACGTGTGCTTTCCTGAAATAGCACTCCACGCCATTTTTAGAAGAAGAAGTCAAATTTATTTTTGCTTAATAAGTACGATTGGAGAAGTTGATAATGAGATTGAGTTAAAAAAATCCAATCAAATTATTTAGTGAATTTTTATTATTTTTGTTGGACTTTTTATCGTAATTTCTCAAATCATAGCCAATCAATAGTTAAAGAGATAAAGTGACTCAAGAGAGTGTCGATCAACTATTATATGAACACTTTCAAAAATTTTGAGATTAGGGTACATTGATAAGAATTTGGACAACTATGTTTTGAGTCTTTTTTTTTACAACTTAAAACTAAGGTGTTTTTATCATTTTTATTTTTTCGACTTTATCCGACATTAACTACGAGCTCAAGTGAAATGGAAATATTTCATTACTTTCAAATAATTAGAGGCTATATTATTGTTTATAAGTGAATTAAAATATATTTATCACTTTTCTAAAAAGTACAATAATTAGAACAACCTCGTATAACTTTTCACATTAAGCCAATCCAACACATTTCATTGGATTTTTGTTTCCATTTCGTTAGAAGAGTTTGAAAATATGTAAATAGTATCATTCAAACAGTTTGCAGAGGGTGATAATTATGTACACAATGATTTGTGTACTTTTGAGTTTAATTAGTTAATTAGTATCGAAGCAAACAATTTTAATTCATAATGAGAATTACAATATACTTCTTATATGACTACTAACTGAAGTCTAACATGAATATGATTCAAAATTCTATAATAAAATTATCACTCATAATCTAACTTATAAGAGATTCTTCAATGCTTGGAGGCTCATCCACAAAATTAGGAGTCATTTGGTAAATTTTTATAGGGCGTCACTATGACGTGGTTATAAGACTATTAATAATAGGGATTAGTGAAGGTTTGATCTCCAATGCAGGTATTGTGAAATCAAATTCCATAGTGACGTATCACAATATTTTATTACTATTGACTAGCATTAAATTGTTATATTTATTTCCTTTTATTATATATTATACTCATATTCAAATAGTAAAGCACCAAATTTTATTTTACCTTTCATAATTATTTAATTAGAGAATTTTTCTTGCTAGATCGCCTCACGATCGTTAATCCATTTATTAAAAAAATACCATTTGTATTATTATAAAATTTAGATTATAGCTATTTATACTTCAAGTTATATTCGAATGATGTTTAAAATTACGGAAATTTCGTTCCAATAAATGAAAACAAACATTAAATTATCCGATTAATTATATTTTAATTATAAAATTGTCTCATATAATAGTTATACAAATTAAAACACAAATTTGTGATATCTAAAATAATGTAAAATATAATATAACCGAATTAATATCTAAAATAATTAAATGTAATTTTTTTTGCAATTTGAGTATTCATCAAATAAAATTAAAATCATGCATAATTTGTGCAAATAAATTTTAAAAAACACATTAAAATTGATCTATTTTTGGCAAATATGCTGACTAAGAGTACTGACGGACGTCAATATGAGCCTCCAATATCAGAAGGTTAATTTGAAGGGGTCACTTTAAATTTTAGCCACGTCAGATTGAAGGTTGCAAGAGACCCCTGCATTGGAAATGATTTTTAACCTTGAACCTCTATTATGGTGACATGACTAGTGACTTTTATCATTTTGATACTTGCATTGGAGATTCTCTAAGAAAACTTAATTTTTAAGGAAACTATCATCTATAACATTTCCTTGTATAAAGGGATTTCTATTTTCTTATTATTATATTTATATTTAGTTAAATATTTGAGTCCATCTCTTGAAAAAATGATTTTTCCACAAGTTATGGAAAGATCAAGATTTAAACTGCAAATTAAAATCAAAATAAATTTTTTGGGTTGCATTAATCGGGTTATGAACTTATAACTTCTACACTTTACATAATAAAATTTTAATATTGCAACTAAGAACTTTACCTTTTTTAAATTCTAATTTAACCTCTGATCTTTCCCTATGCCTATGTAAAGACGGTCTTTCCCAAGATTTTGCCTATATATATTTTAAAAGTTATATAAATTAATCTAACAATATCTATGATATTGTTACTTTTATATTAATTAAAAGGGTTATTTACATTTACAACCCTGACTTTAGTTTGAAAGTGCCAATATAACCTTGCAATATTAGAAAGTGTCAATCTAACCCATCTAATTATTGTATGTGTCAATAAAACCCCAACTTTAAAAAAATTAGTGCCGATATACCCAAAATCATTATTTCCTGCGGTGACCAGTCGAATTCAGGCAAGACAACAAATGAAATGACAAAAGTACCCCTTTTCCTAAACCTATTTTTTCTTCAAAAAACATAATGTTACCGTTGCCTTGTGTCGCCAGGAACCATCGCCACCACCGAAAACCACTGTTGCCGCTGCCGAAAACCTTCACAAACACCAACCACCACCACCCGTCCCAGTCACCCCACCCGCCCTAGCACCACCACCACCCGCCCTAACACCATCACCACCACCACCGGGCCCAACCTCCACCACCCGTCACAGCCACCACCACCACATACCCCAGCCACATCACCGTCACAGCCACCACCACCAGCTCCAGTCAACACTACTCGTCACGACCACCACCGCCACACGTCATAGCCACCACCACCACACACCCCACCACCACTACACGCCCCCCGCCATCACAAGCCACAGCCCGACACGCCTGCTCAAATAAGGTTTTCTCCTTTTGCTCTCCCCGCCACCAATTGATTTCTCCTTTCGCCCTCCCCGCCACCAATCTAGTCCCTCGATGGCCCCGCCACCGCGTTGTCTTCAAACTTTCCATCGTCCGTCGAATAGCTCCTCCGTCGAGAGCTTGTTATTCGTCGACCGTTGGGAGCTTCTCGACAGAACCGCCAATGTCACCTCGAGTTTTCCACCGCGGTCTTCCGCAGGTGTTCCTCGATAGCCCCGCCACCGCGTCATCCTTCGAAAGTTCGATGTCGTTGCCTCCTTCGACCACCGCAGCACAACATCATCATCGCTGGTGTCCTAAACCCTAAGGGCGGCGATGGAAACATTGAAGAAAGAAAAGGAGCGATGAAGTGTATTTGGTTTGAAGAATCGGAATGAAAAAAAAGTTTTCAATTTTTATTTTTTTAATGCAAAGGCTAAATCGTCTTTTTATCACAATCCGGCCAAATGTATGTTGACTAAAAAGTCACGGAGTCAAAGGTTATTTTGGCACTTTCTGAGATTGCAGATTTATATTAGCATATTCAGCCTAAATTCAGGATTATTTTAACACTTAACTCCAATTAAAATTTATGTTAATCTTATCTGAAAAATGGATAAGAAAAGGTAGAGCTTTACCTGAAACACAGAAAGAGTGCCTTTTTAAATATAGCCAAAGAAAAACAAAGGAACTCAGGCTTCCTGGCCAAGTTATACCGGTTATTTTATTTATGAGCCCTTTTGCGATTCGTAGAAACATATTGTTTCAATTTTTTTTAATTAATTTTAAAAAATAAATCGAGAGAGGGTTTAAGACAAGTGAGGTTTAAGAGCATGGGAGGCAACCAGTCCACGTCTTCATCTTCTCCATCGTCCTCAAGCCCTAGCGCCGCCGCCGCTGCCGCTGCCGCCACCATGCCGCCGACTTCAAATCCTCAATCGGAGCCCGCCCCTGAGCCTACACCCTTGGAATCCGTCCCCGGACCTACAGAATCGTCAGATCCGCCACTGCCGACGGAGAATTCAGAGCCTAAGGAAGACGCCGCCGGCGACGTGGTGGAATCTGCGGCGGCGGAAGAAGAGGAGGAGGAGTGCGGATTTTGCTTGTTCATGAAGGCCGGCGGATGCAAGGAGGAGTTCATCGCGTGGGAGAAGTGCGTGGAGGATGGGGATCGCGAAAACGCGGATATTGTGGAGAAGTGTTTTGAGCTTACATCGAATTTGAAGAGGTGTATGGAGGCGCATCCGGAGCATTACGGCCCGCTGTTGGAGGCGGAGAAGGTCGCGCACGAGCAAGCGAAGAAGGAATTCGAGGAGGAAGAGGCTGCCGCGGCTGGTTCTGATAGCGGTGGCGGCATTGAGTCGAAGAGTGAAGAAGCTCTGGTTTCAATCTCTGAAGAAGAGAGAAGTCAGGAGAAATCCTAATTTAATAACTGCGGATTTAATGAGTAATTTTTCTTTTGAGCCGATGATCTCAATCGGATTGATGACTTTAGAAATTTATACTAGGAGCAGTTGAATCATATGAGTATGTTGCCCCAGTTATAAATAACTGCAGATTTGACAGCATTGATGATTATGCAATGAGTTTTGCTCTCATATTGGCATGTTCTTGGTTTTTCGATTAGCTATTTTCTTACTAAGATGTATGGTTTCAAGTTCGTTTAACCTATTGGGACTCCAGGCATGATTTGATATTCTAATCTATGATATGACTTAATGCTTGCAACCGACTGTCAGTTATTAGCTGGATTCTTTAGTTTAAGTGGGATTTCTTCGGTATATATGCTCAAGTAAGTTGCTTTTTGGAGGAGATATGTGTGTGTGCTGATATCTGAAACTATGCGAGTAGTCTGAGAAGTGATTGAATTTGCTTGAATTTCAAGCAAATTCAATCATTTCTCAGGCTACTCGCATAATTTCAATCACCTCTCATATTGGCATGTTCTTGGTTTTTCGATTAGCTATGTTCTTAGTAAGATGTATGGTTTCAAGTTCATCTAACCTATGAGATTCCGGGCATGATTTGATATCTAATCTATGATATGACTTAATGCTGGCAAACGACTGCTAGTTATTAGCTGGATTCTTTAGTTTTAGTGGGATTTCTTCGGTATATATGCTCAAGCAAGTTGCTTTTTGGAGGAGATATATGTGTTTGCTTAATTCTGAAACTGTGCGAGTAGTCTGAGAAGTTATTAAAATTTGCTTGGAATTTCTGCATTCAAGCAAATTCAATCACTTCTCAGACTACTTATATAGTTTCAGAAATCAGCAAATTCCTTGCTGATATACAATATGTGTGGGAGAGGATGCTTGCTTGCATTTGCTTTCGGTTCTATGTCAATTTGTCACGCTATCTATGTATCTTTCGCACTTCCGTTGAGTGCTACTACTGTTAACTTCCGTAGTCTTGATAATTGTCTATGCCAAGATAGTTTCGCGTAATCTGCATATTACGAGCAAATAAGGTGAGGCGATAGAGGTGGCAGAATGCTTGAATGCGGTACAGGGTGTTTCTGCCTCGAGTCTGAGCTGTTTAGCATGTTAGCTTTCTCCATAGAGATCAGTTGCAAGCTACAAGTTTTCTAGGAAATATTTGCAGGACATAGTCTTATTTAGTTCGTTTGATTAATACAAGATTTTTCAACTAGAAACGTTGAACATAGTGTTTCTACTAATCCAGAGAGATGATCACAAGGAACAAGAAACTGTGCAATTATATGTGCTGGTTTTGCTATACTCGGGCTTCCCTGTTTCTTGTTCCCACTTTTCCAAACACAAAGAGCTTCCTCATTTCGCGAACTCATGATGACGAATGTTATCAGAGCTCGATTGTTATTTTCGCTACTTTTAAGGCCTCCTTCCTCTTCGGCAAGATCTTTTCAATTTCATATTTTCGCGATTTGAAGAAAGCAACGACATGTTCAGCAGTTTAGAAGCTATCAAAAGAAGAAGAAGAAGAAGAAGAAGAAGCTGTAATATAATATGGCATTGACTACAAATAGATACACAAATGAGGAAAAAAAGGTTATCCACAACCAGAAGCTATATAAAGGCCACCTGTTTTCAAAACCTCATCTTTTAGCTCTTCTTCTCCTTCTTAGTTTCAGACATACAAAGATGTCCAATCTTTTCTCTCTGAACCCTTCATTCATACCACTCCGAACCTCGAAACAGCTTTCTTGGTTCTTCCCCAATACCACTTACCGGATGAAAAAGCCGGTATTTGCTGTTTCCACCAAAACCGACCCACAAATTCCAGATTCAGTCCAGAAGTTCTGGCAGTGGCTTTCTGATGAAGGCGTGGTTTCAGCCAAGACTCCGGTGAAGCCAGGTGTTGTCCCGGAAGGCCTAGGATTGATTGCCACAAGAAACATTGCTCGAAATGAGGTGGTTTTGGAGGTCCCGAAGCGGTTTTGGATCAACCCTGATGCTGCT
>JAULKM010000013.1:3772113-3782328 GCA_032355605.1 Rubia tinctorum
CCTTTTACCTTTCTATAATTCCAATTCAACCCCGTCTTTCCATATGCCTATGGAAAGACGGTCTTTCCCAAGACTTTACCATTACAAAAACTATGTAAATAAATTTTCTCAAAAAAGTATAAATTATAACTCTATAAACTATTTAAATTCACTATATATTCATATTATTCGAATAAATAATTATTTTCTAATTAATTAATATTATTAAATTTACAATATTATATTATATTATTAATCAATATAATAAGATCTCGTCTTTTGAAAGACGGTCTTTTTCATAAGTTATGTAAAGACCAAGGTTTAAACTGCAAATTAGAAGAAATCAGGATAAAACTTTTTTTGGGTTGCATTAATTGGGTCATAAACTTATAACTATAGCATGTTGCATAATAAATTTTTAATATTGCAACTAAAACTTTTTACTTTTTTTATAATTCTTGTTCAACCTCATTTTTCCATATGTCTATATGGAAAGACTTTTTCCCCAAAACTTTGTCATACTAATAGACGGACATGGTTAAAGTTTAAGAGGAACAAAGGGAAGATGTACAAATATAGTATTATATGTATTAGCATACATTGCAATCTCTTTGAGTGATACTCTACCAAACTAAAATGGTTAAGTGTGGGTACGACACTTGACCTATAGTTGTTCTTTTAGTTATATTTATAGAAAATTTATATATTATAGATATTTTAAGAGGATGATGTAGGAAGAAGAAGTTATGACATTTTTCAAATTAATAGTCCTTTAAAATTACATTAAAGACAATATAGTAAATTAACCATTAAAACTACCTACACTTATATCCTTTTTACCGGTACTTAAATTTTGTGTTATAAATTAATATTTTAAAATGCAAACATAGCCAATTCCAAATTCTATGTACAACGATAACGTAAAATAATTATTTATTCGAATAAGAGTTTGTCTTGTGAAAAACGATATTTTCATAAATTATGGAAAGATCAAAGTTTAAAGTGCAAATTAGAAAAATGAAGATAATTTTTTTGGTTGCATTAATCGGGCTATAAACTTATAACTATTGCATGTTGCATAGTAAAATTTTAATATTGCAACTAAAACCTTATACTTTTCTATTATTCTAATAAACCTCATCTTTCCATAAACTCGTGGAAAGACGGTTTTTCCCAAAACTTTTCTTTCCAATAATAAATATATATATATAGTGTAATTTAAATATTTTATAGATTTATAATTTATTTTTCTTTGAAAACATCTCCTTACAAACTTTTGTAATTCCTTTTTAAATAAACATAACCTTATAACCTAAATTAAATTATTCATTCATTATCAACTGACATTTCTTATTTTGTCACTATATTTTTTCAATAATGTATAAGTATTTTTATACATCTTAATACTTTTTTAATATAAAATATGTACATGTCAATAAAGATCAAGCTGATTTTCTTTCATTCAATGGAAATAATATTAATAAATATATTGATTTATTATAAATTTTCCAACATGTGTAATTCTCATATATACATATGAAAACAACTAATTACTTATTTAAATTATAAATTATGTTATATATTTAAATTTTTATTCATAATTTGTGCATCGGTACGAGTATTATTTAGTATTAACTATTGTATAGAAATACTTTATGTTACAAAAATATAGTGATAAAAATATGAAATATCTACTGATAATGAATCAATAATTATTTAATTAAATTTATAAGTTTATGTATTTTTAAAAGGAAGTATCAAAAGTTTTCTTGATTATAAATAGAGGTATAAAACAACATATAACATAATGATACTCTCAGTGAAATTTCATAGTGAAACATCAAAGTGAATGATGTGGCATTAATGAAAAGACTAAATTACTAATCACATTCCTTAAAATATATAACTAACAATGAATATATTAATAATTTTTTATGTCACATTACTCACTTTGATATTTCACTATGAAAGTATCACTGAGAATATCATTACTTTATGAAACATACAAAATCTAAATTAAAAATAAGTTAATTAATTATAAGCAAAATGACTTTGAAGTCAAGGTAACATTTTAATACTAATGTTGTGGACATTGTAATATAAATTATCATATAAAAATACTTATAGAAAATAAACTTGCAACTCCATTTACTTCAATAGTCTTGGTCAATTCAGTTACAATGATCACGTGTTTGGAAAAGTTGTCATGTAATTTTTATTTTTCTATAATGCGGGTAGATGTCCACAAATTTAGTCATGTATTCTGAATGAAATCCAAAAGAAAAGAACTCTTTGAAGATGAAATGTTAAAGAGTTTGTCTACACCAAGCACAACTGGAAACAAAATCATATGTTTAAAAAAAATGTAAACAAAGTCATACAATTAAAAATTAATCATTTATTGGTAGGTCGGTTGTTGGGAAATGCGTACATCAAATAAACAAATTAAGAAAAGGAAATATACTAATTGATGCACTTTTCTAATTTTTAGAAAAGAATTGTGCATTAAATACAAATTTTATTTAATGAAAAGAATTTGAAAATGAGGTATTTTTTAGTGAAAATATGACATGACAATTGTATTTAATGAAAAGAATTTGAAAATTAGGCGTTTTTTTAGTGGAAATCTGACATGTCAATCTGACTTCACAACATTAGGGAATGCCACATGTCCAAAAACTTGTTGGTCTAGTTATTGTTATAAATAAAAGTGATTTGGGGTTGATTTAGTGGTAAGTCACTCTCTCTCTATAATTGAGAGGTACAAGGTTCAAAACACACTCTCATCAAGAATTGTGAACATTAGAACAATTTCTTGATGAGGATTACTCAGTGTCATGAGACCGTGTCGGTGGTCCCCGCTGTGATTTCCCAACTTGCAGGTGTTTGATAATGGTGAAATTTTGGTGGTTCAAGTTTCGGTGGCAGCACATCGTTGGTGGTGCAACGTTTGAGTGCTCTTTGGATGACATCTATATCTATTCAAATTGATGGATTTTTAGGGTCCACTGAGCAACAATGAATTCAATGATGGTGTCTCCTAGTTAGATGCTATATTAGGATGTTAATTGTAATTTGATTGTTTGTGTTCAATTTTTTTTATAAAAAATATAATATAAAATGCCTAGTACTACTAGTATAGCTTCCGTTATCTTAAAATTTATAACATATCAACAAGTTTGGCAAATGGCTATATGTATTGCTTGTTGGTTGCTTAAGTTTGCTTATTTTTTTTATTTTTTTTTATGAAAAGGTTGTTTATTAGTTAGTGCCTTAAGTTTTTTTTAGACAACGGGTGCCTTAAGTTAGTAGTTTGATTAGACAAGTGTAATTTGCAAAGAGTTAAAGTTGTTTTGATGTTTTATTCAAAATATAATTATTAAAATAAAAGGTAATTAAAAAATTTCTCAATCGTGAATTAGATTTGATTTTGTGGTAATTCATACTCTCTATAATTAAAAATTCAGAGTTTAAATCATACTCCTGTTTGCGAATATTAGACCAATTTCTTAATGAGAATTACCCAAGGTTATGGGACCATGTCGACGATCCCCGCCGTGGTTTCTCAACGTGCAGGTGGTCGATGAGTGTGAGATTGTGGTGGTTCTGACTTCGGTGGTATCGTGATGGTTCCGACTTCGATGGTGACAATCGTTGGTGGTGCAACATTTGATTATTCTAATAAGGATATTCCTAACTATTCAAATGAATATATTTCCGTGCTCTATTGAGTTTTAAAAAAAAATTAATTGCGGTGTATACTAATTAGATCATAAAAGATGTTTATACGTGGTTGCTTAATCTAAAAAAAAAACCAAATCTTCTCAATCACGTGGGACAAGTTAGTTGGTCGGCCATAGTCAATAGTTTTAACCAGGTCTTGCATTTATTCATGTCTGCGCAACTTTCATCAATATTTACATTAAATCATCAACTTGCATTACAAGATAAACTATATCCAACTACAACTATAAGCAAGACACAGCTTTCTTGTTGTGTTTGACAAATGCAAGTGCCCAAATATTCCAAGGATCAAACCTCGTTAGTCAATTGTGAAACATGCGCTGTTTATTCGTATCTATCATCAAGATTACAATGCAAAAGAAAGCCCACAAAATGATGACCCAAAGCAACTTCCTTTTGTCAACTAAGATGGTACGCTATGTCTTGTTATATACAACTACTGAATATAGTATGTTATAAGCTGTTATACTTATAAGCTAAGTAGCTACTGAGATTTGGTCAAACTAATAAAAAAAAGTGCGTATTTTAGGACTAGAATGCACATTCGGAGGCACACCTGTACCAAACACGGCCTATACTTGCTCCTCCTGGTCTTGGTCTTCGAGGGAGCGTTTTCGAGCCCTCAAGTTAAGTTTTAAGCTCTCGGGTTGAGGCGGGGTCCTGCCCCGACGAAACAGGACCGCGAGGGCTCTCATTTTTCGGCAGAGATCAAATACCTGTGCCGGTAGATCAGGTAAAGTGTGAGGTGAAAGGGAAAGAAAAGTAACGAATAGTCGAAAATATCAGCTGATCAAGTTTTGCTTCTAACCGATGAGGCATCAATCTCTGCAACCCCTTCACAGTTTTGACCGCCGCCTTGAAGCAAGTCGCAGTATTTCGCAGCTTCATTTTGATCTTCAAACACCTTAGGAAACGCAAATGGATATTCATGAGCAAAAAAATGCTTCTCATATGCACCAAAGATGCATTCTAGCTCATATGCACAAAAATGTTACATTCTTCATTCATCATAAGTGGTATCATTTGGGTAAAATTAATGGACTTGCACATTGAAAAAGAAGAATGAAATAGGGCTCTCATCAAAAACATCTTCTATCGTAAAACCAATTGATGTGACCCATAATCTTATATATCAAGCTATAACTTTATCAACCACCAATGTGAGAACCCTCACCTGTAGGGGTATTATTCATCACACACAAAAAATGGTCACAGGCCAAACAAGGGGGAATATATGTCCAATGGGTCAACCATACCAACCTTAACATCTGATACCACATTAGAATCACAGACATCTACCATAAAAGCAGTTGATTTTATGATAGAAGTTAATGACTATAAACCTCCTACTATTTTAAATTTAACTGCATTTCAGTTCAGTTTATTTCACTTCGGTTCAAATCATATGAAAACAACATGAGCGGAGAGCTTACAAGCACACCCTCTGTGATATCTTCAACGAGCATTTGAAATTTGGAGTCATTTCCAGAATGCTTGGCTGCCTGATTTCTCCACTTCTTCCCTTTCGAAAACAACAGACCGAGCTCTTTCTCAACTTCGCTGTGCGGGAAACAAGATATCAGCCATGAAAGTACAAATTTTATACAGTGAGTAGCAGACGAAGAAGATGAAGTTCACCTTCGGTTTCTGCGAGTTTTCATCGTACACAACTGGTTTTCATCATGGGTTAGAACATAAACAGGTTTTGAGGATTCTCTCCAGGGGTTGGCCTCCAATACTGGAAAAGGGGAGGCAAAAACACCACTTCGAGGTTAGGACACACAAGAAAATGTTAGAAGCAAAACTTCTTTAAGGAAAATCTGAGACATCTGAATACAAAGGCCATTTTTCAGAAGTTTACACTGCAATTTCGGGTTGACAAAAACATAAAAAACACAGATGGATATGATAATTTGTACATAAGAAACTAATAAAAAGAAGTATATTGGATTAATGGATTACCGTCGTAGCTACTGGTGTCGCAACTTTGCTGCAGATGTCTGCGCATGTCATAAGCGCGTGAAGACACGCGCCGGACGAACTCATTCGAGCTCCCCGGAATCGCACCGTCCATGTGAAGAGCTCGATCCACCTCCTCATCCCTCCGCCGGCTATCCTCCTCCTCTGTTCCTCCGGCCATTCTGATCCTCCTCCTCCGCCGCCTTACGCTGCCGGAATCTCGAGAGGAACACGAAAGACGGTACTGAAAAGCACATAACGACGGCGGTGAGAAAGTGATCGGCCGCCGGCGGTGGTTCTGATAAGGTCTGCTGGTTATAGATGGTGATACTGATGCTATTGAATCCATTGTATGAACACAAATCGGGATCGATACAAGATGAATTCTCCTTTATTTGGGTCTGATTACGTGAAGAAGAAGAGGAAGAGGAACTGTTGGAAGAATCAAAAGAAGGCGGGGAGATATTTTTGGTGGTTGAAGGCGACACGACTCAGTTTAGCAGCCTCAAAAAAACACCAAATAATTTATTTTTTAAAAATTCTTGATTTGAACTGGAATTGTTCTTCTTGGACAGAAACAAACCTAAATCACACCAACACAACACAACTGGCGTGCACGCGAGAAATATACGAGAATAATTCATACAATACTTCATTTTGAGCTCAGTATATAGAAAAATATATATATGGAAAGCAATCACAACACTGACAACGGTATGATGAGTTAATAGGTAAATGGGAAATACACATAAGAAATCATTAGAAGAGTTGGCTAATGGAACAGCTTGAAATACAGGGTGACGATGATTGCCAGCATCAAGAATCCAATGATGGAGCCGACAATCCACTTGTGTCGGGTGATCCTTCTCGACATGGAAGTTAACACTTTCTTGCTCTTGTCAATGGCATCATCTACTCCATGAAGCTATGAAAAGATAAAAAGAGATCCATTTTATGGTACTGTTCAACAGTTCTTTCAAAGCCAGGCACTGGTTGGAAGCTATACCTTTGTATGGGCGTGTAGCAAAGTTTCGCGTTGTTGATTCAAATCTTCGAGGATTGAAACGCCAAGATCTTCTGTCTCAAGAGCAACTCTCCTGCTCTCTTTGATTCTACCACTCGACTGATCCAGTCTCTCTGTGGACATCATTAACCGTTCTCTTTGGTTAGCAGAAACCTGCAGATGTCCATCAGACAGACGGAGAAAAAGATGAACTTCTAATGGACGAAAATGAAATGGAAAATAATGCTAGTTAGTGAGCTACAAGTAATCCAACAGTAAACGAGACACGCTAAGAAACGGCTTGGAAAGAGAGCCAACAACGTACAGAGTGTGTGCCTGCCAATCCAGACTCCAGGTCCCCGTTTGCTGCTTGGGTAGAATTTGGGGTAGTGAGTTTCTTAACGTCTCTTTTCAACTGATTCAGATCAGATTTGTATTCTCTTAACTTAGCAAGCATCATAGCCTTCACACTTGGCTGCAAACTTCTTGCCTCAAGGTCCATTTTCCGTATCTAGAAACAGCAAGACTTAAGACTTTGTTTAACCTGGAGGCAAGAAAAACAGAAAAATAGTAGATCACTAAAAGTTCAATACCAGGATTTCAGCATCCTCCAGTCCAGATTTAATATCAGCGAAATGCTGTTCCTTTTGCGCTGTAAAGATATGAACAACCACCAAGTCAAGGCAAGTAGAGATAAAGATTAGTTAAAGCAATAAGGAAATGTATACACTAATTCCTTTCATATCCAACGACTAACTTGATGTGCAGATACAATCAGACTTCTACCAAAACCCTTATAACACTAAAAGTAGAATGCGCTCAATCAATTAATTAACTTTATTGATTTGAGAGAAAGGAGTTGAAAATGGAGGAGAGAGGAAAACACATGTTCATCGAATCAAGCATCATTCGAGAATTCCTTCTAATCATGATCATTTGAGGTGCACATACATCGCACAAATATAAAAGAAAACTGTGCCACAATCATGTATGCGTTCCTCTGCTTTAGATAACCATGAGTTCATTCCAGTCTAAACCACTACTTTAAGACTGAGTATGAAAAATATCTAAAAAGCAACTAACACATAAACTACTTTTTCTTCAATCTTAGCACTCATATCCATCAGAGAAACAGGAATAATACTCATCCTTAACTCAACATTCGGAGTTCAAATAAACAATACAACACCAATGTCACTATGCTGTTTTCTGTTTTTTAAGCTACATTTCCTCATTGAATCCACAAATCAAAACCTTTGCCCGCCTTCCTACCGGAATTTGACATTCTCCTTCATCAACATGTACAAGCCAAAATCTCAGAAGTCGAAAACTACATAACTAAACTCAAAGTAAGCCATAGATTTCGGAACATCTCCTCCTAAACATGCTGAATTCAACTAATCACGAACAACTAAATGCATTTCCAACCTAACAGTAACAGCAGCAGCAGCAACAACAACAACAAAGAGATAAATCGAATGATTGCATTCTTTTTCTACCTCCGTCAGGAAGAGCGGCGGCGGAGCTACATTTCCTGGATAAATTGGCGGAGAGATCGCAGTACTGCCTCTCATATCCTTCGAATACTTCGCTCATCTTCCTTCCAGCAGCTCAATCCTTGAACACCGACATAATAACAGATCAGCTTCACATGATTCATTCATTTCAATAGGAACAGCATGTAATTAACAGCTTAATTGAACAGAATATGGAAAGCCCTAGAAAGGGGGAAAAGCACGAAATCATGAATTGTGTGCGCAAAATTCATGGAAAAAACTCGGTACCCGATCCGAGATGGCAGAGCAGATTGAAGTGCGATGGATACTAGTTCGATCAAATTCAGAACTCAGTGATAAGAATCTTGTGTTTGAAAACGGGAAGACTCTATAAACCGATTCTTACTTCCTGCAACTAGAAGTAGGAAGCAATTAGCAAAAATAGCGGTTTTAGTCCTTCATCTTTGGTGTATGTGGGTGTTAGCTTGTTTGTATATTTTTGAAAATTTTGGAATCGTGTTTGAACATTCAACAATTTATTTTAATTAGATGGGTTAAAGGTTTATGTTTGCGCAATTTTTATAGCGTGATATATGATAATTTCAATTAAAAACAATAAAAACTATATTCTAATCAATAATCTTTAGCAAAATGAAAGGTACATAACATGATGGAATGTTCTTCTATTGTGAAACCGTCCGACAATTTCAACTCAAACTTATTGAGCTAAGTCCATTGGTTCAAGACAAAGCCCTATTCGAGCGGGTCACAATAGTAATATTTGGCTTTGCATGTTGCAGACTCTCTAAAGAAACAAATCAACCATATACAAATTGATCCGAGTACACGTTTCTTATTTATACTCCGACGGTAAAAAAAAAGAAAACTTAACAATTCCTCCACTAAAATCTAGTCCATTTTCATTTATTTACAAAAAATACGAAACTTAACTCAATCATCTTTTGTTGCAAAAAAATAATATTTTCTTGTAAGTGTATGAAAATTATTTTCTTCGCCTAATGAAAAATCAAAGTAAATCAGTCTAAAATTTAGTGTAATCAAAGTTTAAACCGTCCAAATTGACCTGAATCTACACAAATTGTACGAGTCTTTTTGATCGAAATTGTCAAAAGTCAATTTATGCTACTAATATGTTTGAGTTTCATAGTGGAAAAAATAAAGATTAAGAGCATCCGCAATCACTTTTAGTAAGTTGTAACTTGTAAGCAATCGTGGATGCTTAAAAGTAATTACTTGTAAGTGGTACAAAAATCACTAAACTATCATCCCCTCTCGGATATATACAGCTCCCTGCTTCTTTGTTTATATATTGTGGACAATGTAGACTCTCAATTCTCAAAGGCCTGGCTATTTATATTTGGCACCGAACTCAATCGTGATGGACAATGTTAGAACTCCAAATCCCATGAAATTAACAATCTGGGGCGCTACAGATCACAGCTTTAAAACCTGTACATACATGAGCATTTTTATAGCCTCAAACTCCCTACAACACTCCCACTGGCAACAAGCAAACGTTAAACCACACTCCCACTGTCTTTCCTATTCCAAGGCTGATCCGTTCACATCTTCGCCCTCTGATCCTTGCTCGTGGCTGGCCAGTTCTGAGCTGACGTCGGGGAACAACTCGGGTTCCAGAGAGGGCAGGTTGTTATGTACATGCAACCTTGTCAGCTCCCATAAACTATCACCTCCAAGAGCACTCCTCTGAACAAGAACCCCCTGTGACTTCATCACGAGGAAAATGTTCTTCAGCACCTCGGGCACGAGTTCCTGCAGCTTCTCGCTCTTTTTCCCTCTTACTTTCACCGTCATGTACTTTCCCATCTGGCTCAATACGCCCAGCCATAGTTTGTAGAAGGTCGTCAACTGGGATAGCTCGAGGAGTAGTAGCAAGAATACCTTAGCCAGGAGTTTGAGGGCAAGGGCGAGCGTTCCTTCCATGTTTCTGTAGTCCTTCTGGGAGTGTCCCTGCGCTATTTCAATCAAGCCGTCGAGGACAGAGAATATGAC
>JAULKM010000013.1:3786608-3799937 GCA_032355605.1 Rubia tinctorum
CTGCCAAGAAAATATCTGCTTTCTCAAAGTCTTGAGAGACTGGATGAGGGAGTGCTCAAGCTGGTCATCTCCTGAAGCATACCGACCTCCCCATCTCACATTCCTCCTCATAACTGCCAATACAGCACCTACCTCTGAATTCACCATACTTGCTAATGCAGCTTTACTGGCTGAGGTGATCTCACAGTCCTCGGGCTCCTCCTCAATTGACTTGATATTAGACTGTAGCCTTACCCTCCCCATTCTTAGTTGCTTCCACCGCAATCACACAAATATTTTTCTTCTATAGAACTACTGGAGCCTGGTCAAAGCATGAACCTCAAATCTTAGTACAGAGCTGCAGCAATGAGTAGATTCGGGATTTTATTCATCCCACGGAGTACACTAGCAAGATATTTCACAACCAGATGAAATCGGCAAAGTAAAAAAAAAAATTAACAACTAAGACCATGAAAGCATAAGTAGGAAAATGAACTCAACAACTATTGCTATTGAGCCTAACCCTCCCCATTCTCACAGAGATCTATCTTCTACAGAGTTACTGGAGCCTGGTTAAAGCATAAACCTCGAATTTCGGTACAGAACAGAACTACAGATACATATACATCACAAGCATATGAAATTTCACAAAGTTAAAAAAATATATAAACAAAGATCGCAAAAGCACAAGTTTAACAATGAACTCTACATCTACGCTATTGCTTCCATTGCTTCCACCACCACTATCACACAAATTCAGGATTCAGAATTTTAGTTATTCTAAATTGTAAACGAGCTAGATACTACTTAGCACCAAAAGAAATCATCACAAATCATATACAATGTTTTCAAAAAAAAAACTATGATCGCGAGCTCAACAGCTATGCTACGGCGCTAAAGTAACACGTTTCTGCGACAAGCTAATCTCAGATCTAAATTCGATCACAATTCTCGAACATCGAAAGGTTATGTAACTACAAATCGCAATTCTCCAAAAACGAAGTCCTAAAGGATGAATTGATCACTTCTACAAGTCGCGAAACTATGCATCTGAGCTAGAATAAGTAACCGCCGGCAAAATGTAGGCACTAGAAAATGTTACAGAAAATCGGGATAGATTTTTACTTACTGGCGCTAAAGAGTACAAATGTGCTTCGTATTCTGCTCTCCGATGCGAGCGAGGAAGCTGCCTGTGACGGTGGAGATAACGGCGGCGGTCAATGGCGGAGCAGACTACGACAAAGACGTCATGGAAAGTGCCGCGCTGGAGGTCTAGCGCACCACCACCTTGCTTTTGCTATTAAAGCGTGTTTTTCTTAGCACGCTTATTTTAATAGGGTGCCTACATCCTTTGAATTAGGCCAATTACTCTTTTTTTGTCGATGCCTAAAGGTTTTTACTTTTAGAGATAAGTGTTAAAATGGTCATGAGTTTAAGATGAAAGATTCAATATAATCCTACAATTTTAAAAGTGTTAAATTACTTTGATCATGTTGACTTTTTATTCGACCGATTAACTGTAGGATTTTGTTGAAAATACTATTTTGCCCTTAATATATAAAAAAAAGTTACAAAAACCATGGATTCGCCGGATAACATTATTTTCTTCCATTTTTTCTCCTCGGCACTGCCCGAATTTCGCTCAAACTCTCGTCCTCCTCATCCATTTACACACCTGACATCTCGTCTCCCCACCGTTCGCTGACCACCGCTAAAAGCTTGTCGTTGCCGTAGCAACGAATGTCTCTATTTTCCCCACGGCGGAGCGAAGGTCTCAATTTTCCGGTGCTTGGTTGAGCGGTGCTGAGGTTGTCCCTTCATTTCTGACGTCGATGTCCCTCTGTCCAAATCTGGGGAAATGCCAAAATACGTGGCGGAGGCGGGGAAATGGAGGGGAGGGGAGGAGAGGCTAGGGATGAGGAGACGGCAGGGCTAGGGCGGGGGGTACGACGGAGCTAGGGCTGGGGAGACGGTGGGGCTAGGGTGAGGGGAGGCTAGGGGTTACGGCGGAGCTAGAGCTAGGGATACGACTGAGCTAGAGCAGGAGAGACGACGGAGCTAGGTCGTGGGAGGCGGCGGGGCTAGGACAAGGGATACAAGAAAGTTGGGCATAAGATCCGATGCGGAAAGGTTCGGTGTTGGGATGGAAGGAGGCGCAGGAAAGAAGCGCAGCAATGGTGGTTTCAGTCTGCGAAGCGATGGTGGTTTAAGGACGAGGGAGCAGCGGTGGTGGGAGCAGCGGTGGTGGGAGTTGGGAGAGAAAAAGGGAGCAGCGGTGGTGGGGCTGGGGAAGAAGAAAGGAGCACCGACGGCGGCGCACGGTGGCGGAGACGGCAATGCACGGTGGTGGAGGCGGCTGAGTTTTGAATTAGGGTTAGATAGGTTTTGAAGAAGAAAGATTGATTTGTCATAGGGGTATTTTTGTCATTTCATTTTTTAGTGTTGTCTGAAATCATTAAGTCAATGCCGAAACTAGGGGTTTGGTTACATCGGCACAATTTTTTTGAAAGTTATGGTTAGATGGGTACATATAATAATTTGTTAGGGTTATATCAACACTTTCTGAAGTTGCAGAGTTATATTGGCACTTTCAGGCTAAATTTAGGGTTATAAATGTATTTATCCCGAGTTTTTAAGTGATAAATAAAATGGTTAAAATAAAAGATATACTCCATGTGTTTCACCATTCGTGGCACACTTAACTTATTGGGTTTTTTTAAAAGGCACACTTTCCATTTTTTGCAAAATTCTTTCAATTGCATCCACTCATTCTACTTTTTTACTTTCTAAATCCAATTTCATGCTAAATCCAAGCACCTATACCTATGGTGCCATAAATACAGAAACTGGAGGAGTATATATGAATATAACCTTACTTTAGTAAGTGCACATATAACTCCAAGATAATTTTTAGTGCAAAAACAAATCTAACTACTTTACATAAGTGCAAATATAACCTCACAAACTATATTCCAAAATTGACTGGTCATTTCCGGTCATTGACCGACCAAAAATGACCAAAATGCCCTTTCATGAAATAATAAAAAGATAAATTTACAAATTGATCCCTAAACCTATCATCTTCAAAAGTCGTACATATCTTCTTCGTCGTCCCAAATCTCATTCACAACTTCACCAATAACACAAATGGTGAAAATCGGACCGAATTTGGCCACCCGATCGTCTATGAATGGCTTCGAGTTCTCCGTCTCATACGCAGAGATAAGCATGAGGGTTTCCCCAAGGAGCTGTAGGTCGAGGTTCCCCAGCGGCAAGCGGTCGAGGGGGCGCGTGGTTCTGTGAGGGAGGAGGAAATGGAGGGAGAGGATGGCGTAGAGTAGAGTGGGGTGGGGAGGAGATAGAGATGGTGTTGACCGAGGACTAGGATGTCGTACATATATTCTTCTCCATCAATTTCTTCGCAGAACCAGTCGACATCGATTTCTTCTTTTCGTTCCAGAGGATGGCGACTGAGGCGGGGCTGGGTGGTGGGGGGATGGGTTGCGTCGACTAGGGCTAGGTGGAGCTGGGTGGCAAGACTGGTGGTGGAGATTAAAACTAGATGGAGGTAGCGTCGATTGTGGTTGGGTGATGACGGAGGTGACAGATGAGGGACTTGTCGATGGATTTGCAGGTGTAGGACTCACGCATTCACCGGAGAAAAGCAACGGTAGACGGTGGCAATTTGCCCTCCTGGGCATTTTTCCGAAGGAGACAAAAAGAGGTGAAAATGGGTTAGGGTTTTGGATTTGAGGGTAAAAAAATCTTTTTTCAGAGGGGTAAATTTGTCATTTAAACAAAATCCGGTCTCAAACTGCTGGAAAATAGCACATTTGCACATACACTAACTATCTAATGTTATATTTGCACTTTCAATTATCTAAAATTTAGGGGGATTTATATATGCACTTTTCTCTAAATAAAATTTTGAGGGAATAAATTGTTCTCTTTTAGTGTAGCTTACTACCTATTAAAATATAGGCTAATCATATGATATTCTGGGTAACAGGAGAACCAGAATATTTTATGTATTTTTAATCATGAAAGTGTGCACTTTTCATATGTGAAAGTATAATTGTAATTTAATTGTAATTACTATATAAATATTGTAATGCACATTTAATAGTATTGAAACACACATTCTACATGCATAAAAATTATAAAATATATACTTTCAACAGTAAATTATATGGTAGTGGGGTGGGTATGGATATAGTTTTCGTGGAGGTGGGGTGGGTATGGGTATGAAAAATGATACCCGTCGCGGATAGTGGATCGAGTATGGATATTAGTTCATACCCGTCCCGCCCAAGCCCCGCCCAAGCCCCGCCCAAGCCCCGCCCAAGCCCCGCCCAAGCCCCGCCCCAGCCCCGCCTCACTATATCCGTTATGTGCACACTAATTTATTATATAATAAACTATTATTTATTCAGAATGCACATGTTTTACTCATACTATTTTCATGTAAATATTATTAAACTTTTAATTTTAAAATTATTAATTTTAAAGTAATATTTAGGATTTTTTTTTGGGTGATATAAATAGCGTGAGTAAAATAGATTTGAAATGGGTATGAAAACCCAAGTGGGGTGATGGGATGTGGGTGGATTTTAGATGATACCCGATGGAACGAGGTGGATTTTAGATGATACCCGATGGGACGGGGTAGATTTTAATATTGTACCCGCCATGGATGATGAGACATGAATGACCATGAAAATTTTAGGTGAACATGGGTATGAAAGTACCATAATCCGTACCAACCCCGCCCCGTTGGCATCCCTATATGTGGGCTACAATGGCACCGAATCCCCATGGATATTTTGTTTATAATAAATTGTAAGGACGTACATTCTCTTACGTGAAATTGTGCATTATTTTATTTACTATGTAATTGTTATGTAAATATTGTATGCATAAATATTAATATTGAAATGCACATTATACATATATACTATGCACCTCCATGATACCCAACCTAAAGGTACATTATACGAATTGACTTCCAACGACGTGACTATTAAATAAATAACATAAAATAAAATATTTGAGGTGTAGTTATTTTTTCTGAAAAGAAAGGGTAACCATCTTAATTATTTGAGACTACTCTTTCCGTCCCACTTTAAAGTTACAAATTACTTTTTGCACAAAATTTAAGACAAGTATATGTGACATTTTTTTAATGGGTGATGAGAGTGGGCCGACATAAATCAAATGAAATGAATAGTTATGACCATATATTTATGGCTAAATGTAGAAAGTTTATAGTGGGACGTCCCAAAAAAATAAAAAAATTATTGTGGGATGGAGGAAGTATAGTACAAACTCACATGGGATTTTAATAAATTATGAGGATTATTAATAATTTAATAAATGTGATTTTTTTTTCAATGAAATAAATATGCGTGTAGCAATTTTACAAATCGTAACATCTTATAAAATTAACTACTAACACTATCACATAACTTTGTTGAAATTATAGAACACATGTATAACTGAGAAACGAATTATATTACATTATATATACAAACATGCGATTATAATTTTATTGTAATTATAATAAATAATAAAAGCATAATATTTTTATGAAATAGCAAAAAACTACTAAATAACATAAATGAAGTGAAAACAAATAACAACTTGAAATCTTTTAAATGGAATGCTAGATTTGTCAAGTTTTCTACTATATAACGAACACTATAAACTAACAATCGCAAAATATTACTCAATACTAATTAGCAGGTCATATTTATTCTCTACTTTAAGCTAAAACTAAATAAAGTTTAAAAAATTAAATATTAACATATCTAAACTAAATTCTATTTCACTATATCAAAATTAATGTAAGAAATGCAATTCATCAAGTATCACTATCGCTCAACTTTTTCTCTCTCTAAATTTATTTCCTATGCATTCTCACTAGAAAACCTAATCTCGGTAGCCTTGCGGGAGGGCCACCACTGCCGGAAACTTCCACCTCTGGTGGCTCCCCCTTCCCAATCTCACCCCCTAACACCCCCATCCCTCGTTTCCAAGCAGTGCCCAGACAGATCCAGCTCCAGACTCGACGAACGGCGGTCAACCAACTTTGGAGCGCCAGAGTTTTGAAGAGCTGGGGTAGCACCGGTGTTGAAACGACGGTCAAACGTCGGTGTTAAATGCAGGGGAAGAGCCAATTTTTGAAGCATCGTCGATGTCTTGATACGCCGACCAAGCAATCGGCCTCGAAGTGCCGGTCTAAGGGCAGTGCTCTTTCCCCGCATTGCTTCAGGCTACTCTAAGCGGCGGTCGATGTTCTTCGAGCGGAGGTCGGTGTTCTTCAAGCAGCGCCGGTGGGCTTCCGAGCTGATCTTTTTGTCTGGAGGGTTTTCCGAGTTTATTCGGATCTGAGTCGGCCAACTCAGATCCAGTAGGGTCCAACTCGGACTCGACTCATAACAGGGTTAACTCAACTCAATGACGAGTCAACAACGAGTCAACTCTGGTCAGTGACTCAACCCGAACGATCCTTTGGGTTAGCCAAGAACCGAGTGCCGAGTTATTTTCCGGAGGTACCAAGGTCACGAATGGTTTTTCTCCATTTTATTTTATTTTTCAACCTTTTATTCTTTCTTTTCAGGTGGGATATAATTATTTCATTTCAGTAATTTACTTAGTTTTTTTTTCTCTTTTTTTCACTTTTTCATATTTTAAAATGGATAGTTTTTAAAATGGTTTTTTGATTTAAAGTGTCGGAAGGAATTATCTCTGTCATTCATTAATTTTCCGGCAGCTTGAGTCGTTAAAATATGATTGACTTCAGATTTGATATCCGAAGAGACGGTGGGGAGAAATCCAAGTCAAAGTTGTATTATACAAACTTATGGCGATATTGTTTTTCTAAAGATATAAATCATATTTGTAGACTTTGGGCCATAAGGAATCTGAGGCCAATTTTATTAATAAATCGATTAAGTTGGTCTCTATTACCTTTTGGAGCCAAGTTAGAGTTAATTCTACGCATTATAAGTGATTTCAGTATACCTATGAAAAATATTTTTGGCAATTAAAATAGCAGGTCCTAGTCTCCTACATGAGAAAATGGCCTTTACGGATTAAATGGAGGTGGACCTGATGTTTTGTTGGGGAGCTTCATTTAGTTTGTTTTAATTGCTTTAGATTGATCAAAGGTGTATATGGGTCATTTAGTGTGCGTATCTTTCGATACTTCACTGTATTTGTTCTGATGGTAGCTTTGGGTCGATTTATTGTGGCTACACTATGACGATACGGTGAAAACCATTTATCCTACATGTGTCATTCTCATTGCCACATAGGCCTCTGTTCAATACCCTAATATCGATTAGGGTCTATGCGTACATATCTTTTTATGTCACTAAGACCTTAGAATAGAATTGTAATATTCAGCTAGCATTTCAATGTTAATGAGTTAATTTCATATCATAAGTTGTAATGACACATTGTGCAAATTTGAAATTAATATAAAAGAAATGGAAACCCTATAAACCATTGTGCTTGTGACGATTTAATTTTTTAAACATGCAATTAAGTTAATCATGAGACGGAGTGTGTTTTGGACCCATGTGCACCGATCTCAACAGGTCATCCGCCAGGTTCTCTTTATACGGAAGTAGCCTTTGGCAAATGCGAAGAAGCTCCAGAACTGCATTCTCAACCAGCGCACAAGGCACAACAGAATCCTGAACAATGCTGAATAAATGGTCATAAACTCCTTGCCACAGAAGACCAATCCTGTCTCTATTATTCAGCATAACTGTAACAAGCAACTCCAAGCAAAAAACAGCAGATTCCTCCTCCTCGGGAGAGCTACATCTCCCTGCAGCCTGAATAAGGGCACGCGCAAGCTGCAACAGAGACTCGGCCCGAAGAAACTCGCTTCCTGTGAATATCATGTTGATATGGCAATCCTGAATCGTCTGCAGTGCATCGAATCTGGAAGATCTTCTGAGAGTACCTGTTGAAATTCCCACATCAATTTCTTAAGACCAAATGACTTAAAATACAAGGTCCGGATCACTCCACTTAGTACTAATTGATTTTAACATGGAGTCCAAGATAGCTTGAAATTTAACATGGTATCAGAGTTAGAATTATCATGGTATTAGAGTACCGGTTGTGTTATTGGACTGATGTTAGAATTTTCATATTTAGGACCAGTGTTGGAATTCTCATGGAGTGTGTTTAGCAGAGCCTATACACATAAGCAAAGTTGATTTATTTTAAACATACTCATATTTAAGGATTTGTTTAGTTGAGTTATATTTTTAAGCAAAACTGACTTATTTTAAAAGCAGTGGAGGGGTCCGGTGTTGGGATTATCATCTGGAGCTATGCTTATAAGCAAAATGAGTTTATTTTAAAAGCAAGAGGTCCGATGTAAAATATGCTTATAAGTAAAACGGGCTTATTTTAAAAGCATAAGAGGGTCCGAAGTTGGGATTCTCATTTAGGGTGTGTTTGACAAAACTATACTTATAAGCAAAGTTGACTTATTTTAAAGGCAGTGGATGACGAAAAAACAGTTTAAAAGCTCTATCAAACACATCCTTTTTAGGTCCGATGTTGGACCGTGGAACATTTCCACATTTGCATGAGAAATTTCCACATATCACTTCACTTAGTATCAATTGGTTTTAACATGATATAGAATTGGTCACTTAAAAAATTACCAATTGATTTTAACATGACATAAAATTGATCTGTTGAAAATTAAATATATGGTATCAGAGCTCTGAGATATCAGAGCTAGAATTTATCAGTACCTGTAGAATTGGTCAGAAGCTTTTCCTGTCCTAGTTCATCAGCTGCATCACTCGCGGGAAGAAGGCCTATCTTATGCAGCCTCAAGGTGCAATCCAAAATGTACCTCCATCCATTGCAGATGAAATCCCCGTACCTGTTAGCGATATTGAAAAGCGCGACAGTAGCCATTTGGGCCTTGGCATCATCGCCAAATGTATCCGCCGAGGGATTCAGCAACGTTGTAGACTTGCATAGGGACACAACAAGATCATCCAAGATATCTTTGAGATCGCGACATGCTGAAATTTCCGCAACGGCTAAGAACCCGTCTATGCATGTTCGGCAATCCTCTTCAGGTTCTGCATGATCGAAGACAGCGGAAATGGCAGCAACTGTCGGACCAGAGATTGTAGCAAACATGTCGCGGCCCAGATATGGTCTAGAATCTGGCATAATGTATTGAGTAGTTTTAGTTTTCTTGGACCTGTTCATTAGATCAGTCCATCTACTAGGGGTCATCTCTTCAAATCCAGTTGTAGTTCGAATTTCATTCTTGCAAATAGAGACATAAATCTCTGACAGAAACTCGTGAGGCAGATCACTACCATCATTTATGTTGCGATTGTTTCGAATGAAATCCTCTTCAGACATCTTCTTCTTCACCTGAACATTGTGGTGGTCCGTGTTGAGCATAACCATTGAGTAGGATAGCACGAGGGCAGCGTCTTTGTTAGCTAGAATCCGCGACGATTGCTCGTAGTATCTCTCTGAAAATGCTTCCAGCACCCTATGGACTTTCTGAGATTCTCCAGGCAACCTGAAAGTCTCCAAGAACAACCTCAATGCTGTGTCCAGATTCATATCTTGGAAATCAAATGTTCTGACAAACTCATGGAGAACTTGAACACAGAAATCATCGTGATTCCCGAGAAACTCCCCGACGAGGTTTTTATTCAAACCAGATGCATACTTGAAGAAACACGCCACGCTTTGGGGAGTGAGTTTTTCGGGCAGAAGATGCACTCCCCGAAGAAATTCCAACCCTTTCTTCGGATCCCTGTTGAAGTGATCAGCTCCAATCATCAAACTTCTTTTGATATATTTCTGCCTTCGGACAAAAGGGACCCAATGATCAGGATCATTAAAGTCCTCGCATCTCAGCATCCAAAATGGGGTATACTCCTGAACAATTACTGAACCAGATTCTGAGCTACATGATCCATTTCCTACCCTCTCAGCCATACTTTGAACTATTCCAACGAGACCATCCAAGGCAAGAATGTGCATATCTGATAAAGGGCCGCCATTCACAGGAAATGCACTCTTGGACAGTAGATTCACAAGCTCGTCAAATACATTAGTGCAAGTCACACTACAATCGAAATTTGCATACATCTCCACCATAAAAAAATTCTGCCTGCAAAAACTAACTAGAGCCTCCATCATAGCCTCTTGCTGCTCGTACGAAGCCCCATGACGGCTTTGGGAGAGCCTTGATATCATGCAAGAAAAGAAAGCCTCGAGCTGTAACTTGAGCTCCATACGCAAGTGCAGGTAAAGATTAAAAACAACACTGCAGACCTTTGAAAGAACTTGGGGACTCGTTGAGAGACTGAATTCCATTAGACTGCGAAATAGTTCATCCTGCACCAAACTCAACAGTCGTGGATGGTGCCGAATGTCAGGGCCACCTAGTTCAATTGCTGAACTGATCAAATCTAAAGTGAAAAGAGGAACGCCTTCATCGAATGCTATGGAATTTGCTCGGGGACCCTTACTCTCATGCTCAGCGACATTGAGCAATGAACAAAGGAATTTAAATATTTCAACCATGCAAGGCACGGCATCTGGTTCAGCCATCAGATGCAAATTATCATCGCTATTGGCTAAACTATCGCTAGTCACACCACTAAAAGTAAAAACAGAAGCAGCAGAAGCAAAAGATCCAGAAGACTCATCATTACTGAAACTGTAGTCTGTATTAAACACGAAAACCTGGTACAAAATAATTTTAAACATAAACTCACCAAAAAGCAGCAGAAATCAAGGAAAACAATTAACTCATGATGCAGAGATGGCAATTTTGAAAGAGGTTTTTACTAATGAGTACTTCATAACATATATTCTGAGGATCTTTTCCTTCTCCAGCTATGGAGCTTTATGTACCTAACCACACTGAGCCTAAGAGTTCTTAATACATGAATTCTAAACCCACTTTATTTTTCCAGTCTGGTACAGATTTCCTTTACTTATAACTAACTAAATATATCATAAAAGCGCAGTAAAGAGGGATTCACAAGTAAAAAGAGAATGAAAAAACACACCTCATTCTTGACAGAATCTCCACCTTCAACCAATATAGGTTCAGTTTTGCCGACGTTTGGAAGGTGTGCAAAAACACATCTGATAAGTTCATGCGTAGTGCGCTGAGCTACCCGCTGTAATAACTCCCCTTTTGTACCAGATTGAAGAACGATCTGAAAACATGTGTTTGCAATGGTACAGACGTGGCGATTACTTAGAGCCACGGATGTTTTGCCTTTCATGCATGTCAAAAGAACCTGAAGCACCTTCATCAGTACAACCTCTTCTGATGCAGGATCAGTTATTCCAAATCTACAGCTAGTCACAGAATCAACTAGCAAATGAGTAGCATCTTCAATGCTGATACTACTCAGGTCTAGAGCATCCGACGTCAAAATATTATAGACAGAGGACAATGCAGCACTAGTAATTGGCGCGCCCATATCCTGAGATCGAATCACATCCAGAAAAGGCTGGAGATACAACACGGGATTGAGCGTGCGCCAAGAAAAAATTTGCTTTCTCAATGTCCTTAGAGACCGGATGAGGTAGTGCTCAAGCTGGTCATCTCCCCGTCTCACATTTCTTCTCATAACTGCCAATACATCCCCTATTTCATCGTTTATCATGCTTGCTAAACCAGCTCTACTGGTTAAGGTAATCTCACAGTCCTCAATTGACTCGATTTTAGATTGTAGCCCTGACCTCCCCATTCTTAGTTGCTTCCACCACAATCACGCAAATATGTGCCTCTTACGTTACACAACTACAGATATCAATGATTCAGGATTTCAGTCATTCCACAGAGTACACAAGCAACATAATTCACAAACACAATCGTGAAAGCCAGCTCAACAACTATGCTATTGTGCCTAACCCTCCCCATTCTTAGTTGGTCAAAGCACAATTCTCAAATTCTAGTACAGAACAAAACTACAGATATCAATAGATTCAGGATCTCATTGTAAACAAGCATATGAAATTATGCTCAAAAGTTTTAAAAAATTTCACAAGAAACCTATGATCAAGAAAGCACGAGTACAACAATGAGCTACTAGAGCCTAGGTAAAGGACAAACCTCAAATGTTTGTACAAACTACGGAACTACACATATCAACATAATCAGGATTTCAGTCGTTCGTTCCGCGTAGAACACGAGCAAGATATTTGGCGCCAAATTAATCATCACAAATTATGTACCTACATTTTATTTATTTTTTTGAAAAATTATGTGATCATGAAAGCGTAAGTCGGAAACTGTGCATCTGATCTAGAATGAGAAACCGCCGGAGACAGATTAAAGCACTGGAAAAATTCGAGAGCATAATATCCGGATGAATTTTACTTACTCGTGCTGGAGAGCACAAATGCGCTTCGTTTTTTTGTTCTCCGACGAGAGTGGAGATAACGACGGCGGCCGGTGGCGGAGCAGACTAGGAAGACGCCGTGTAAACTCCCGCGCTGCCATCTTAATTCTGAAAACTACTTCTTTCCAAATTTCCAAAGCCTGTATTTTTGGAGTATTCCTTAAATGCAAGTCATCATAGAGTATTATTCTGTTTCTTTGATTAATTTTCAGAAAATTGCGTGATTTTGTGAAGATTTCACCCAATTATTCCCTTCTCACATATTGCAATTGATTTGTACATAATTTGTCTATTTAAGTAAAAAAAAAAGTCTATCCATTATTCTATTTCATTTCACCTTGAAAATTTGTTGTGATATTTGGAGTATAACTTTAACTCAAGCCTAATAATTATCTTAATTTATTGTGAAGTTCTTTTATCAAATGCATAACCATACTCATTCAAGACATTGATGTCAAGAGCTAAATAATGGCTTGTATACAAAAATAATCATAAAATTTTATTTTGTATAGACTAATCATTAGATGGAATTATAAATATGAAATTCTTTTTTAAAAAGCAAACTGTTAGTTGATTTAATAGGAAATTTTTCCAAAATGATATAATACTTTCAATGATGAGAAAATCAAACGTTAGACCGCATAAAACACCTCTTTTATAACTTTTAAGATTATTTCAAAATTTATTTTAAAATATTTTTGAAATTACGAGAATATCATTACAATAACTCCGTCTAATAATTATTCAATTTAAAACTTTGTGTTTAATTATAGGTAAAATATTGGGAAAGATGGTGTTTAATTAAAGGCAGCGTTTTGGGAAAGGCCGTCTTTCCATATGCATATGAAAAGACGAGGTTGAATTGGAATTATAGAAAGGTAAAAGGTTTTAGTTGTAATATTAAAATTTTATTATG
>JAULKM010000013.1:3805815-3826685 GCA_032355605.1 Rubia tinctorum
GATGACCCAAATCCATAAATGTCGCATCCAACTCGAGGACAACACCAGAAGCCGTCCGCTGCACGAGAAATGCAGCTACTCAATTTCTGGGTCGACGGATGAACTCGGAACCAGATCCATATTTTCGACCAAGACCCAGAAAAAATAAATGTTTTGAGTCTCTGCTAGCATACTGTCGGGGAAGATGAAGGGAAGCAAAAGAAATTCCATCGACCCAGAAAGGATAAAAAGGGGGGAAATTACTTAAGTCAGTAGCTTCTGATTATCTCATATTAGTCCAACATTTTTCTAAGAAATATTTTCAAAACTGAATGAGGCAGAGGTACACATCTGTGTGAGGAGGGGCGCAACACAAAGAATAATTATTGTGGAGGAGCAAGTTCTTGTATATGCACTGAACCCAGAAAAAGAAATGTTGGGAGGAGAGCACCCAGATCCATACTAGCCAGAACAAGCAGCTACCTTATTTCTTCCTCTCCCCGCTCGAACCGCCCTCCTTCATCTCCCGATTTCTTCCATCTCCCCGATCGGGCTTTTTTTCTTCTTTTGCCTCTTTTATTTTTATTTTTATTTTTTAAGGTAAGGCTAAAACAGTCTTTTCATCATATTCCGTCCAAAAATGTTGATTAAAAAGCCAGCGGATTCAAAGGTTATTTTGGCACATTTTGAAATTGTAGGGTTATATTGACACTTTGAGCGTAAAGTCAGGGTAATTTTAGCACTTTAATCTACAGTTAATTTGTAGATGAATTGATATGAATAACAATCAATGTAAAAATATAAATAAAAATATTGATACAAAAATATAAAGAAAGAAACTGGTATAAAATTCGTAATAGAAGAAGTTATGATACCAAAAATGTAAAGAGAATGGTACATTATTTAAAAATTATGGAGTGAAAAATAATAAGATAATGTAAAATAAATCATGATGTATAAAGTGATCTAAATAAGCATTATTTTCCTTTATATTAATTAACTTTATAAAAATATTAATATTAATATTATTTTGTTAAAATAATTTGAATAATATTATTCATTACATTATTCACTACATTATTCATAATGTGTATTTTGAAGTATGAATCTGTGCATTACATCCATATATTTGTTTATTTTACGTAAATGTGTATTGTATGTGTATATTTTTCTACACGACATAAAATGATGCTTAGAAGGTGACTTCATGGCATCCAAAGTGTTAATAGCATGTTTATAATTAGAATGAATCATGTGAGAAGTGATCAAATTGTTCGAATAACTACGTTTCTACCCTGACATAAAAAAATATGTATCATAAGACAATTTAATCACATTAATACAATAAAGAGTTAAGTGCTAAAATGACCCTATATATTGATCGAAAGTGCGAATATAACCTTATAAAATCTGAAAGTGCCTTTCTAACCTTATTATTTGCTCGAAAGTGCCAATCTAACCCTGGGAGCCTTAATTTGGTGGGAATTGTGTAATTTGACTATTATACCCCTATTAAGATAAAATGACAATTCAAAAAATTTAAAGGACAATTATACCCCCACATATACTAACCAAACAATATCTCTTCTCATTTTCCCATTTTCTCATACTTATTTTTCTTCCCCACGCCTATTACCCGCTAACTCGAACCTCTACCGCATGTCTCTCCGATGAATCCAAACCGTTTCTTCCCTTCTTTTTATCTCTACTTCTTGCCCTCGGTTTTTTCCCTATCCTTCTCCGTCTACCCCTCTGTTTGGATTCGATTAGTTTGCTTTGGGGTGGGTGGCGTCAAGTTAGGGTTTTGCAGGGTGGCATTGGGGTGGCAGAGCGACTAGGGAGGAGAGCTAGAAGTATCAGGTTGATGGGTTTTGTTGAGAAGAGCTTTTTGTTTGGGAATTTTCTGGGGATTTTTAGGTTCCGTTTTGGGGGATTCTAGGTTTACTTTGGATTAGTCTTTGTTGGATAGTTAGATGAACAAGGTTTCTGCACAAGAACAAAAAGTAGGGGACGGAATGCAGGCTTGAAGAAGCTGGATTTTCTGGGTTTCAAAACTTTGTTTGGAGGATACTCGCTGGGAAACTAGCACTGGGCTCATGAATTTTCATATTTGCACCTTGGACTGGGTTTCTTGGGCTCCATCGCTGCCCAGCTTTTGACGAAGGTTTTTCGGCGACGGAAATCTAGATTTCGGCAGCGGCGCGAAGGTGGCGGCGGAGCAGTGGTTGTGTTTATGAAGAAGAAAAAAAGAACCCTAAGGGGTAATTTTGTCATTATATTTTTAGGTTTATAACTAGAGATATTTTAGTCTTTTTAGTTTTGGTCAATACTAGAAAATACAAAGTCAATGTCGGAATAGTGTCAAAAGGTTATATCGGCACATTTAATACAAAAGTTAGGGTTATAATCGCACTTTTAGATTATACTGGGTTATATTGACACTTTTGATAAATAATAGAGTTATATTTATATTTTGCTCTATTATAAAACATTACACAATACATCAAGAGTCACCAGTGAAATATATAAAAATGTGAGCGTCACAATAAATATTACACAATATTTAAATAATCATCAACAAAATGTATTACAAAAATGTATACTACAAACACCGCGCGTCTCGCGGTGCTCGTCCCGCTAGTTAGTTTCCGAAAGAGAAGTTCTCTCGTGCTACCGAATACTAACAATTATCAATGATTAATTTGGATGCTTACATGATCTACCTGTTAATTAACATACACAGATATAGCAAATTGGGAAATCGATCTGAAACTGATTTCTCTTGAGCAAAAACCTAGCCGCATCCTTCCCGCAGCCCTTCTTCTTCTTCAATCTTTATTTCCCATCTTCCTATTAGAGGAGATGAGAAACAACAGTTTTTTTTTAATTTATGTTTCTGTTATTCAATAAGTGTAAGATTTATCTCCACATATTAGTTTTGTTTTTCAATTAGATCGTTGTGTTCATGATAATAGATCGATTTAGTTGTTCACGTTGATATATTGTTATATATCTGCTTTTCAGATCGTGTGTTCACAATTTTGTTTGTAGTTTTGCTTTTGGGTTTCCATTAATTTGGATACGTCAAATCTGTGTGTTTTCAAGGTGTTTACAGTTTGGACAACATAGATCGTGGTTGGATCAAGTAGTGTTACAGTTGTAGAAGATCCCCGTTTGACGCAGTGATATTGATGCGTGGTACGCCCCTCTCTGCTAAGTGGTCATGATTTTCGCAGGAAGCAAGTTAATGTCCCCGAGTGCGATGTTACGGTTTTTATTGGATCTCTGATGTGTAATAGTACAGACAATCAGTCTGGTTGACATGTAATTTAGATATCCTTGCAATATCTTAGTTTTTGCTAGAGGCTGGTTAGATTGGATGTCAATTCCACTCATTGTAATCGCTGCTGGGCATTTTCCCAACATCTTAGAATGACTGATTTTTTTTAAAAAAATATCAATGATTAATAGTCACTCTTTTTATAACTTTTATTGTTGAATTGAATTATAGTTATTTATAAATTGGAATTCATTTTAAAAGATTTTCCTAGTTATACTTACAATAAATATAAGTAGATCATTAATCATACTAATTTTTAAATGATCTTATCTAAAAGTTAATCAATTTAAAACAAGTTTCAATGTTTCCGAAATTCGTGGTAAAGTATGAAATATGAAATGAAAGTTATGAAATCATATAACCCCCTCTCATTATATTTTTCCTCCATTTACTTTTATATATGGCAAACTCTTGGAAAACACCGTCATTTCATAAAATTATGGAAAGACGGGGTTTAATTGGAATAATAAAAGGTAAAAAGTCATAGTTGCAATATTAAAAATTTATTATGCAACGTGTACTAGTTATAAATTTATAACTCTCAATTCATGCAACCCGAAAATTTTATCTTCATTTATTCTAATTTGCACTTTAAACCTTTGTCTTTCCATGACTTATGGAAAGATCGTTTTTCAAGAGACAGACTCTTTATATATAGTCTGATATACCTAATTAAATTTTAACATTAAAAAAGTGCTCTTGTAACTCTTTACTTTTAACTACTCCAACTTTTTTGAAAATGACGAAATAACTCTAAGTTGACTGTAATTTGCAATCAACAATAGTCAATGTCATCCAATGGTGAAATGACAAAGAAAAACCTCAAAGTTAGTCTAGTAAAAAAAGTGTGCATGTGATCCCCAGTTCTCTTATATGTGACAATATGAACTCGTATTTTTCGAAAGCGCAACATGATCCAAGTTTTCCGAAACTTGTAGTCAATACCGGTTAATGCTAAACAATGTTAAAATGGTCTAAAAATCCTTATTTAATATCTTGAAAATTTGCAAAAAAAAATCATCATTTTTCCTCTAAACATTTTCGTTGAATCACTCACCAATGGTTACTTTCAAAGGCTTTAGCTTAGATTGTAAAACATAAAAACATATAGCGATAACTTAACAAACCATGGGATACAAACTATTTGAACTAAGAAAGGAGTTGGTCTATGCTCAACCAACATAACGTGAATAATCACATTAATAACGAGACACCAAAATCTCCTTCATTCATGTCATCTTCTCTAGATTATAAGTTGAATGAATCAACGATGAATTAACCTAATTTGTCGACTGTTATGACTTTTCTAGACCTGAAAAAATCTCGATTCCCCTTGCAGCATAGGAAGCAAACAAAAATTCGTGTTTGTAATAATAGTGGTGGCTGAAATCAATGAGTATGAAATTTATAACAATAATGACCTGGTGTGGGAATGCAAAGAAAATGAAGACTGTAAGTGTGTCGTGTTTGTTGGAGGCTGTTTGAAATATTCAGCGGAGACACAAAGGGAAAAAGAACCGACGATGGCAGGAAGAGAGGAAGGGAACAATGGGGAAGGAGAAGTGGGAGGGCGATGAAGGGGAAGGGAAGAGTTTATGGCGGTGTTAATATTAATGGTGATGATGGTGTTGATGTGTTACAAGAGTGGTGATGAGTTGGGTGACATTGTGAACGACGTGGTATTGTGTCATTGTTGGTGGTGGTTGAACCCAATTGGTTATGGTTGCCAAACAAACACAACTATTTTGGTCCTTTGGTTATTTTGGTTGAAGACGCTGAGAAAGATTAAGTTATAAACGTTTATGTCGGTTAGAATTATATTAGTACTTTAAAAACATATACATTAATTAAGGTTACGTGGACACTTTTCAAAAAATTAAAATTACATATATATTTTTTGAAAAAAGTTAGGCAAACCAGCAAGGGTATTTATGTCATTTACATTACCTCTTTACCAAAAAAATTTAAGTCAACGCCGATCAACAATAAGAGAGGTTAAGATATTCAAATCAATGCCGGTCAATGGCCATATGAATATATTTTTTTAAAAAACTCGGAGACATATAGGTATGAACTAAGGTTTACATGCGTATTTAATCCTTTAATATTTTATTTTTATGCAATCAAAATTTATAAAAGATAAAATATTTTAAATACATTCCTGAAAGATAAGTTCCTATGGTAGTATTATTTTTTCTAGTTATTACTATTGAAATTTATTGAACACGATTTATATTTTTCTATTAAAAAACGTGAGTATAAAAATAGGCAAAGTGTTGAGAAATACCGTCTTTTCATAAACTTGTGAAAAAACTTGATTTAATTAAAATAATAAAAAGGGAAAAAGTTTTAGTTACAGTAATAAAAATTAAATGGGTCTCCTGACAGGCGGCCTGTTGATAAGTTTATGGACAAGCCACTTATTTTTTATCTTATACATTACATTTGTTAAATTACGTACTCTCTCTGTCCCAACCAAATTTACACATAATATTTTTCACGGTTTCCAATAAACGTGTTTGACTGTATAAATGTGTAGCTACGGACAATAACGACACATAAAAAATTGATATTTGGAAACTACATGTTACGATGAATCTAACCATATTTCATATGATAAAATTATTGTTCATATATATATACAAATATCTGGTCAAAGTTTGACTACTTTGACAAGAATTTTTTTTTGTGCAGATTTGGAGGGGACAGAGGGAGTACTAAATTGAGAAATTTAAAAAATATATTTTTAGTATTTTTATAATTTCAAATTCAAATACATATTATTAGTTATTTTAACTTTTAAAATGCAATATATAAATTTTATAAAAAAAATACAACATTTAAAGAAAAAATCACCGTGGACTGTCCATAACCTTATGGAAAAACTGCATTTTCTGAGTCTTTCTCATAAAAAATTATTATGTAACGTGCAGTATTTATAAGTTTTATGACCCAAAAATTTTATCTTATTTTTTCTAATTTACAGTTCAAACCCTGATCTTTCTATGATTTATGAAAAAACCTTTTTTCAAGAGACGGACTCATAAAAATATGATGGCTAACAAAATCTTGGAAAGACCGTCTTTCAAGAGATGAACTCACAAAAAATACGGAATACTTTTGTTAGCCTTGTTTTTTATTTTTAAAAATGAATGTTACAGTCAATCCACTTCACCAATGCCGTTGCCTATAAAATAAGTAAGATGAGCATTAAATTATGGCTTGTTATCATATACAAATATATATATATACAAATATATATATATATATATATATATATATATCGAAGTTAAAAAGGTATTTTTTTTTAAACGTGAGCGAAAAAGGAATCTCCATTATAGTGAATCAGCTGCTCACTTAATTGCTCGTCGTGTTTGTTCAATGTTAAACCTGTTTGTTTTAAAGGAAAAATGTTTTATTACATTTTCACCGAACAATAGTACTCCCTCTGTCCAGTCGAATTTGTACAGATTTTTTTACTTCAATTATAGCTGTTGATTTTTCCACATATTTAAATAAATATATGAACAATAATTTTATCGTATAACATATTGTTAGATTCGTTGTAATATAAATTTTAAATATCAATTTTTGTGTGTCGCTATTGTCCATGACTACACATATTTATAGTCAAATATACTTATTGGAGATTGTAAAATAGATTTTGTGCAAGTTTCGCAGGGATGGAGTGAGTAATATACCATTACAATTTTTTGTCAGGAAGGGTTGGAATCTCACAAAGATGAGGTAAATTCTTCAGAAATACCATCTTTTCATAGGTATGTGGAAAGACAGGGTTGGATTAAAATTATGGAAAGGTAAAAAATTTTAGTTGCAACATTGAATTTTATTGTGCAATGTGTAGTAGTTATAAGTTTATGTCTCAATTAATGTAACCCAAAAATTTTATTTTGATTTTTTTAATTTGCATTTTAAACTTGACAAAGTCTTGGGAAAGACCGTGTTTCCATATGCATATGGAAAGACGAGGTTGAATTGGAATTATAGAAAGGTAAAAGGTTTTAGTTGTAATATTAAAATTTTATTATGCAACATTTATGAGTGATAGGTTTATGACCCAATTAATACAACCCGAAAATATTATTTTGATTTCTTCAAATTTACAGTTTAAACATTGGTCTTTCCATAACTTATGGAAGACCGTCTTTCAAGAGACGGACTCTTAATTAAAAATAATAAAAAGTATAAGATTTTAGTTGAAATATTAAAATTTTATTATGCAATGTGTAGTAACTATAAAGTTTATGACCCGCTTAATGGAACCCAAAATTTTTATCTTCAATTCTTTTAATTTACAGTTTAAATCTTGATCTTTCCATGATTTACTTTCAAGAGACGAACTCTTAATTATATGTGTTCTCAACTTTAAAAAATTAGAAAAAACAACCTAGAAGTGCCCACAAAAACCACTGAAGTGCCAACAGGAGGAGGAAAAATAAAACCAAGGAGAGCTCAGAGAAAAATCTACTGAATTCGAGTCATATGATTAGATTAATAAATTAAATGTTCTACGATTCCAACAATGGAAAAAATCACTGTTTGAGATGAACGCATAAGGAGACAATCTTCAACATACATGAAAACAAAATGAAAAAGAAACATCTCAGGAGAAGACATCAGGCCATCATCTTGGCAGATCTTCCAAACAAGCTATCAACCACCTTGCCCATGTTCTCAATGGTTTCCAACGTAGCCGAATAGATGGCATCGGTTTTGGGATCGTCGAAAATAACAAGCAATCCAGCCCCCTGGTCCAGTGTCCCGGCGAACTTCTTATCCAGAATCATCTGGGAAAGCTTCTTCTCGACATGATCAGCCGGCAACTCTATCAGTTCAGCAATGTGCGCGATCTGAACCCGTGAGTATGGTTCGATCAACCTGCAAAGATTCTGCTCCAACAAAGTGTCGTAGAGGGATGAAAGATGCCGGTGGACGATGGGATCTCCCTCCAGCTGTTCCTTGTAGTTGCGAAGAGCAGTCTCAAAGAGCATGAGGGAGCGCTTGGAATGAGCATCGGCAACTGCTTTCATGGCGTCGAGCTCTGGACCCTGGTATTGCAATCCGACCTTGGGTGATGAGATGATTCCGGCTACGTCGTCGGCCTGACTAACCATGATTTTGCACAGCAACATGTACTTGAGGCTGAATATGGCCTGAGGATCTTCGAGGGAGTTGAAAGCCTCAAATGCCTCAAAGAAGTAGCTGTAAGCTGTCTTGTAGTCTTTCTCCTCAGCGTGGAGAATCCCGCTCTGCAAATCAATCGTGCCCTGTTGAGCTGGAGGAACGTAGATAGCATTGGCTGCTGTTCTAGCCGCAGTAAGTGCTGCTTTGGCCTTGGGGAGATTTCTCAGAGAAAAATGGAGCTTGCTCTCGAGCAAGTCGATCTCAACAAGAAGCAGCTTGTCATCGAGTTTCCTCACCTCTTTGATCAGCTCGGAAAGGAGGGCCAAAGCTTCAGTATACTCCTGGTTCTCCAACAAAAGAGCTGCGAGTTTTGCCTCAATTCGCTGACGAAGGAAAGTACGCTTCTCAGCACGAGTCCATTGTACTATTTCCCTGCAAAGCGCGATCTGAACATCAGATGTACCGGGTATTTTGGCCAATGTGTCAACAATCCCACGAACAATCTTTGCAGTTTTCGCCTTGGGGATTAAGGAGAAGAAGGGCCTCAGTTGGGTCAGTAGGTTCTTAAGCTCCTCCGCCCTGTTTTCCTGTCTCAGGAGGTCGGAGAGATTGGTAATGGCTTGCTCTTTAACTCTTGTGGCATCCGAAGAGGATGCCGGATCAGCAAGAACCCGGTATAAAATAGCAATGGCCTCAGAAGGGACTATAGCTTCAGAAGCTTGTTCGATGGATTCAGTATTAGCAGGTAGATAAGATGTAGACATAGCGAGGGCTTTGAATTCACAAAACCTGCATTCAAAAATGTAGACAGAGGATAAACAGAAGGAATGACAAAATACAAGAAAGTTAACCCTCGGATTCTACAGCTAACGGGATATCGGGAGAAAGCAAAAGAAAACCATTTGCTCCCACAAAACGGAAAAATGTGTATACTCATCATACAATTTCATAAAACCGTAGGATATCCCAAACAGTAGCAATCTAACTACCTTCCCTGATAACATAAAAGTACTTTCGAACCCTGTGCCAAATTTCATCTACAATTCAACCCAAAACAAAATCCATACTAAACCGAAAGGTATGTGGGTTCCTGATACTAACACGAAGTGACAGAGAGAATACGCAACAGAAACAATGAAACACAGATGCAAGAAACGTAATTCCCAGAACCTGCATCTAATAGAAGATCGAAAGACAGCAACCAATAAAACCACATAATTTCCCGAGAAACATCATAGAACCCCCATAAGATTTCCCAAACAGCAACTATCTATAAACCCTTTCCTGCTCCATAAACTGTGTTTTCAAATCCGTCCGAATCTCTAAGTCGAAAATCGACACAAACTACTATCAACAAAACCTAGAGGCAGCCAGATTCCCAACACTAACACGAGCGTGATATCCAGAATTTCAACAAATTGAACTAAAATTCACAACAAAGTTCAACATCGAGATACAAAAATCGGAATCTATTCGATACAGTCCTTGTAATTTTGAGCTAACAATATGACATATGACCGATACATATATTCAGTTGTAGTCAGAGAGACTCACCGTCAATTCGCCAGAGAAGTTGAATATGTTCGCGATTTCGCCGGAGATTTGAGAGTATCGAAGTAGGGGGGTTTTCTAGGTTTCTAGGTTTAATATGATCGCGAATTTGCTTTCCCCGGTTCGAACCAAAACCCGGTCGTATCTGGCTTTCGAATTGTGTTGCAAGTTTTGATTTCCATAAATTTTATTGGGATATACCCCTGACATTTGATTGAAAAATGTCAATCTAATTCTAACTTATTATCAATTGTATCAATTTAACCCTAATTTTTGATTAAATTGTGTCAGCATAGCCAAATTTTATATTTTCGACATTGATCCATATAATTCAGACATTGACCAAAAGCATAAATAACAAAAATACCTCTTAGACCAAATCTAATAATTTAAAATCCATGATATCCCTATTTTGTTTCTACTTCACAACCCACCCACCCACCCATCCTTTCCCCCGCCAGCCACCCCCGCCCACCGCCATATCCCGCTGCCAGTCACCCCCACTCGCCACAACCCTCTCCCGCCGTCAGCCACTACCACTCAAGCCCCACCGCGACTCAACATATCTGAGGAAGCTCGTATACAAAGTACAAAAGCATGAGATTGGATAATTTCTCAGGTCTGACGTTTGGCACAACTCACCTATTCCATACCCGTCTTAAATGTTTGCCTCACTCCCAAAACTTTCCTTTCTGGTTTCCATTCAAACTCTCTCATATCGTCGTCTTCATATATCTTGCCGCCAAGGAACTCTAGTCGCGCCGTTGTACCTCAGCCCCCATCGCGACTGCAAACCCTAGCCCCCCCCACCGCGACTGTGCCCCTCACCGCCGCTAGAAACCCTAGCTCCCCACAACGACTCAACCCTCATCGCACCGCCGTCGCAAATTGTGTTCTGATACACGAGAAAATGGTGACGGTGATGGTAACGGTTCCGAATGTGGCAGCGAAAGGTGGGGAGAAGTCTGGCAATCTCATAACGTTCGAGGGAGGAATACGAGGATATTGAGTGGGGAAGAAAGAGAGAATAAAGAAGAAAATAGATTTTTTTTAAAAGAAAATAGAAGAAATTAGGTTAAGGGTTGTGTTGTCTTTTCATTTTTTTGTATTTTCTCTTTTTTGGACAAGGGCAAAATGGTATTTTAAACAAAATCCGGCCATAAAATGGTTGACTGAAAAGTCAATGGAGTCAAAAGTTATTTTGACACTTTCTGAGATTGCAGGGTTATATTAACACTTTCAGCCTAAAGTCAGAGTTATTTTAGCACTTAACTCAATTTTATTTGACTCTTGATAAGGGAGGCAAATGGGTAGTCGGGTCGAATGCGGGTTGGGTAATATGGGTTGTTAAAAAATATGGGTATGATCAATTTCGACCCATTTTATGATGGGCCAAAAATGGGTCGGGTTACAAATGGGTTCGGTTGAAACCTGCTCAACCCGCAGGTAAAAAAATATTTAACACATAGGTCAAAATGGATAAACTCGCCGAATTCAATCCATATATAAACTCATATGGGTTTATATACCAACCATATGGGTAAAACCTGCGGGTTTCAACCCATTTATTGACTCAAATGAGTTTATATAAAAACTCATACGGATAAACCCGCGGGTTTCCACCCATATATTGATCCATATGGATTTATATACAAACTCATATGGGTAAACTCGTAGGTTTCAACCCATGTGTGTATACATGTGGTGATCCTGCAAACCCAACATGCCCACCATATTTTTCAAATACTCATTTAACTCATTACCAATTTAAATCGTTACCCATTTTACCCATATCCACCTGAGTTTAAAAAAATTAGATAACTCATTTGACCCGCGGGTTACGGGTCTATTTTGCCAACACTAACTCTTGATATTATCTGCACTTCAATTCAATTCAGTTAAAACTAATTCAGTTCAATTCAATTCTTAGAAAATTTAGTTAGGTGAATTTAGTTTTACTTAGGCATATTATTACTATTTACTTATTTTTGTTCCAATTCAATTCAATTCAATTCCATTCAAATCGGTTCAAATAAACTCTAGAGAACATGACCATGTTATATAAACCGTGTTGCAATAACTTTTAGGGTCAACTTATAATTACTTATACGTTGCGATACATTTTAGAAGTTTTTTAAAGATATAGGAATCTCGTTGCAATAACTTTTCGGGTTAAATTATAATTATTTATATATTGCGATACATTTTTTAAAAATTAAAGTTTTTTATAACAGCTTTATATATTGATATCAAGAGTTAAAATAAACATTACATAAAGAGCGACCTAGTTTATCAGCTACTAGATGATCCTCATCTAACTATTTTCGACTAACGTGTCTAATGGAATAAGACTGAAAGGATTTCAACATTCGTCGTATCAAGATCATAATTCCTTTAATCTTCCATGGCGTCTTGTTCATGTCTGCAATAGATAATGACAGAGAAGACGAATTTGTGAAGCTGGTTAAATTATTATTTGTTGATCTATGTGTCGCATTGATAGCTCTATAGCATGTCTCTGCCTCAGCTTGTAGAGGAGACACTGCAACAAAGAAATTTGATCCTTTTGTTGTGGTCTTTCCTTCTCCAATATTTCTATAAGAGATCGTCTATGCTGCAACACCCAAATTTCTTTTTTCCTGCAATGATCCGTCAAAGAAGAAAATTGTGCAACCTTCCTTAACCTGCAAATGTTCATCAACCACTTATTTCTGTTGATTATGATCACCTGTGTCAGGGGTTTATGGTTGCTTCTGATCTCTTCCATCGTCTTCCATTCTCCCTTGGTTTATATGCAATAAAGTATTTAGGTTTCTTGCTTTTCCCAACACATGATCTGATGCTTAAACTCCTCCTTTATGCTCTTGGCATTTATTTACTTCCATATCTCATGGAGGATTCATGTGGACAAAATGATCGCATCTTTATCTGGCGCTAATTTAGTCCATTGTATGAACCAGGAGTTTACCTCCAGGTTAGGGTTTTGATTAAAATCAAAACCTAACGAGGAAGCTCTCCAGATTCTTTTCGAATTTTCGCACCTGAGAAATAGATGTGATTCATCTTCCACTGTACATGAGCACCTTGAACATATACTATCTAGAATTATATTCCTCTTCTTTCGTGGGCAATTCTTTGTTTATCAACCTCCATATAAACACTGCTAGCTTGTTTGGAATGTTTATATTCCAAATCAGGTTCCAAAATCTCTCCATGTCTTGCACTTGTGGTGTATTTTTCTTTTGCTGTTGTGGAACTTGATTCTACAAAACTATATTATTTTTCATGGCTAGGTGATAGGCCTTTCTAACTGAATAATTTCCATATTTGGTTTGACTCTAGAGGGGGATATTATCATCAAGACGATTCCCTGATGATCTGATTGATATAAGAGTAATGATAAAGAGAGTGAAAATTTACAGTGAAACCACACAGTGACTGATGTGGCAATAATGAAATGACAAGTGTATCCCTGATTAGTTTCACCTCTTAAGGAAGGTCATTAGTGATTTAGTCTTTTACTAGACTCCACATCATTCACTATGAGTTTTACTATGAATTTTCACTCTCCCTATCACCACTCTTGATATAATATATGGTAATGATTGAGCTGGGAAGATAGCTCTAATCAGAGGCATCCTCCAGTTTCCATCATTCTGAATCAAGTCCTTAACCATAAGATTTGTATGAGCTGTCACTAAAGATTGTTGAGACAGTGGATTTTCATGATTTGGAATCCAATTATCATGCAACTTTATACCTTTCCATGATCTTACCTGCCAGGCTAGATGATCAATTATAAGATTCCTTGCCCATAACACTGATTTCCAGCCCCATGACTCAAAACCTTTTTGTCTAGCATTGAGGATGGTTGTATTTCTGAGATATTTTGCCTTGTACACTCTGTTTAACAGAGAACCCGATCCTTTTATCATTTTCCAGACATGCTTGCTCATCAATGCTTTATTCTTACTTTTGGTTGATCTCATGCCTAAGTCACTCTCTTGTTTAGACTTACATACAAAATTTCAAGACTTTCAGTGAATATATTCTCCATCCAATTCTCCTCCCCATATGAACTGAGGTACCATCTTATCCAGCTTCTCTAGAATTTGTTTAGGAATTTTAAATATCCCCAAATGGTAAATTGTTATCGAAGACAGAACATGCTTTGCCAATGTTATTCTTCCATGGAGGGAAAGTAATATTGCTTTCCAGGAATGAAATTTCTGATGGAACTTGTCTATCAAATTATGAAAAATCTGAGTCTTGTTGGTAGTGAAATTGATATTTATCCCCAAATACTTCCCATCAAAATTTTTACCATGAACATTCAGTGTGTATCTTGCATACCGTTGAAGACCGGGAGGTGTATTCGGTCTGAAAGTCATTGCACACTTCTGAAAATTTAGCCTCTAGATAGAGAATCTAGCATACAAGTCTAGATTTTTTTTCTATATCATCCACCGTTGAGTAGTTACATGTTGAAAAAAATAAAGTCATCTGCATATATTAGGTGACTTATCTTTGGTCCATTTCTGGAGACTGCTATCCCTAGTTTGTTGTTCTGATTAATCTTGTGTTCTAGCCATGATGACATGTAATGTTGACACACTATGAAGATGTATGGTGATAAGGGGCACCCCTGTCTAATTTCTTTGCTTGGGACAAAGAAATATGAGGACTCCCCATTCAGAAGTATTTGATAGGATACTGAGTTAACGCATGAGATAACTATGTTAATCCAGCTCTGTGGGAAGTTCATCGCTCTTAAAGCCTCTTCCAAAAAAATCCATGAAACCCTATCATAGCTTTGCTCATATCTAATTTGATAGCCATGAAACCTGTTCATTTTCCTGATTTCTGGTTCTTCATGTAATTTAAAACTTCATGAGCCAATAATACATTTTTAGAGATTGATCTAACATGAACAAATCCATTTTGATTTTATGATATGAGGGAGTTTATATGGCCTTGTAATGTCGTAGCTAACATCTTAGCAATCACCTTATACTTTATATTTCACAGAGAAATTGGTCTATAATCAGAAGGAGAGTTTGGTACCTTTGTCTTAGGAATAAGGACCACTTATGTCCTGTTCCAATTAGCTGGAATGACACCTTGATTGAGTATGTTGATAATTTATTGAGAAAATTCTTCTCCTATTGTCTTCCAGTGTGTCTTATAGAAACCAGCAGGTAGACCATCTTCCCCTGGAGCTTTCCACGGGTTTATGTCTTTGATATCATTCCAGACTTCAGTTATAGAAAATGGTCTTAATAATTCTTGTTTTTGTATGTTTGATAGTCTTCTTGTATTTGAATGTATTTCTCCTTTTGTATGTCACCTTGTATCATTGGTGGATATCACTATGGGATTACGTACACATCTTTCATATGCTCTAATATTGAATCAAAGACCTCTTTTGGCTTGCTAATCCGTAGTCCTGAACTATCATATATTCCTTGTATTGTGTTCATATTCTTCCTCTTTGTAGCTCACTTATGATAGAATTTTGTGTTTTTCTCCCCGAATTTGATCCATGACAACTTTGCTCTCTGTTGCCGGTAATCATAAGGCTTATGGTGAAGATCTTTAATCTTCATGAAATCTCTTGGATATCTTTATTCTTTGTGAAAATACCTGATCCCTTTTGTAGACTTTCCAAACTTTACTCCAAACTTTTGATGCTCTTTTCCAAGTTTCCAAATGAGGTGTTACTCCAGTTGTGGAGATGCCTGAGTGTGCAGTTAAGCCTTGTTGATAGGATTTCTTCCCCAATTGCAAAACTTAGGTCTGGTTCCATCACCCTTGTAGTTTCCCATACATCTCTAACTATAATGTATGAAACTTAAGTTTTTGCCCCAGAATGCTTCATAATGGATTATTTTCTTCCTATTATTCTTATTTGGCAATAGGTCTAATAACAGTGGGCTATGATCCTAGTTGATGAAAGGCAAGTTGATTACCTTAGCTTTTGGATACAGATTCCTCCATCTTGGATCAACAAAGGCTCTACCCAGCCTTTCCACGATTGTGTTTGGGTATTCTCTTTTGTTGCTCCAAGTATACCATAAGTCATCGTTCCATATTTCATTAAGACCGTGCTTCTTGAGTAGATCGTGTAAACCAGTATCATTGAGAGTTACTGGATTACCACTTTTTTTTAATCTCTTTGAGATAAGACCTGATTAAAATCGCCAACTAAAACTATGGGAAATTTGACAAAGTAGTCCAAAAGATTCAAGGAGTTCCATACTAAGTGCCTATAACGGAGACATTCGGATGGCCATAAAAAGGCCCAAACACCATCTACTCATATTGGTGTTTGTAATAAGCAAAACGATAAAGTTCTTAGATTTAACTAATACATCAACTTCTAAATTATCTTGCCAAAATACTACCATGCCTCCTGATTTGCCAACCGGATCTACATAATCAAACCTATCAAAACTACAATTCTCCATCCACCTTTCCAGATGTTGCTTTGAAGATTTAGTTTCGAACATACATAGTATGGAAGGCATTTTCTGCTTCACTAGCTGACAAACTGTTTTCTTTGTAGAGGCGTTGCCAAAGCCTCTACATATTTGTTTGGGGAACTGTTTTGGTACAACTCCTGAAAACCCTTCAAAGTGTGAGCTTGCTTCTGATTCATCCTTCTTCTTCCTTGATGATTGCACTTGATTGAAGTTCACCTTTCCTAAAAATTTGACATCTCTCTTCCTCTTCTTCGTTGCATCGGCTGGTACTTCCTAGTTGCTATTCCTCCTGTCAGGAACTAAATTATTGTTAAAGATGTGAAATTTGTTCCTCTTCTTTATTGGCATCTACTTCTCCCCTTGTCATTCTTCCAGTAGCTCCTCAGTATCTTCTTCTGATCTGGCCCTTTTTTATTAGTCAGAAACTTTTCTTCTCCGATGTAAATCGATTCTGATACTGCCTTGGACTCCTCCTCCTTCTTCCAGCCATAAGCCACTGGAGTACCCCTGTTGGACTTCCCAATCTGCCACCCTCTCAGTATATTCTTTTTCTTTATCTTCTGTTCATTTATTTTCTCCCACTGCTTCTTGAATAAATTCTTGTATTGGATAACTATCAATATCTTCTTCTTTTTTGTTTTGATCACTTTCCCCTTCATTCTTCTATTTTCAGGTCTTTGTGTTGTTGTTATGGTTTGATCCTCTTGAACTTGATTGGGTTCCTTATTATGGTCAGTGAGAACTTCCTCCGGTTGTATAGTCTCTGTAGGATTTTTAGCAACTAGCATTTGTGATTCCACATCACTAATGCCCTCCTAGTTTCCTTTTGTTTGGCTTACCTCCCAAAGTTGTTTTGTTAGTTCTTTTGCAAAAGCTGAGAAACCAGCACTCCCTCATGAGCAATCAGAACAATAACTTGAAGTTATCTGAAGGTTGATATCTTCAATGTCATAATCTTCTGATACAAATTCCTGATTCTCTTGGTACTGCACATCCAATGGAATTACTTACATATCCATTTGAATTTCTTGAGATGACGGTAGAACCATATCAGCAATACTGTTATCAGAATCAATATTCAAATCCATATAACCACCTCCTTGATGATGACCATTCGACTGGTGACCATTGGGTAGGCCATGGTTCTCCTGCTGAGGTTCTGGTTGAGGGGGAGATGAGGGCTGGTTTCTTCCAAAGTAGGGATCAAAGGGTCCTGAAAGTAACCATCTTCCCTCCCATCGTGATTACTTGCAGCTCAAGGATTTCCACCTGGCTGACCCACATAAGCTTGTTGAGGTAACAAATTTTCATTTTTCATGGAGATTATGAAACCCTCATGAACCTGATTATCTGGTAAGTTGTTATACATCTCCCATCTAGTATCCATTTGTCCATCGGCTATTCTAGTATTCCTCTTAGCCTATCTATGCGAATGAGCCCTTAAAGAGGATGGAAACATCTCCTCCGTGGAATCATACACAATACCAGACCCCATAAGTGCGCTGTGGGTTTAGATATGACTGTCGATGAATAACTCTGATTGATTATCATCCTCTATCGGACAACGTTGACACGGGTGCCCTATGACTCCACATCTACGACAAAACTTATAAATTCTTTCATATCTAACATCCAACCAAACCCTATTTCCATTAGGAACATCAATATAAAACCCAGGAATTAATGGTGCCCCTGAACCACCCACATAGTAGCTTTAGATATTTTAAATTTATACGCGGCCAAACATCAATATCAACATCAATTATATCACCTGCATGGTTTGAGATTTTGATTACCGCCATTGGACCGTAACATTCAAAAGGAATGCCATGAATCTGGATTGGCACTTTCACTGTGTCCACTTTGAGTCTCCTCATTAAGATCCCTGCACCCCAGCGTCTCAGAGCTAAGAGGCCTCCTGCCATTGAAAGAGGATTTATATGCAGCACCGCTAGGGCCTCCCCCCTGGATTGGAATTTGATCACGTAAAACTTCTTATATCTGTGAATTACAAAAGCCGGCACACTCCAAAATGTGTTGAAATACTCGTTCAGTCTTTCTACACTGAAATCTCTGTCATCTAGCCAATAAGCTAGAAGACAGTTTTGCTCCATCTCCACTGACTCTTCAATGTCTACCTAGGTGATCTTCACAACTCCTCATCTCCTGGTTGTTCTAGGGATAGTTGTTAGGTCAATGTAGGGGATCACTGATTCCTTATACTCCTCCGAGAAATCTAATCCGGTGGAGTAAATAAATCATCAGAAAGTGGTAAAGAGGATACATCACTCATAGTTATTTCACTGACTTTGGGTTTATAATGAGAGAAGGGACTTTGATTGTTGGTTACTGGTTTTAGAGCATTGAATGAAGCTCTATTTATAAGCTGAGAATGATCTCCTTGTGTTTATTTTCTCTTTGCTTTTGAAAGTCGAACCTGTGAACCCTTACTCTTCTCCATAGCTATAATGATTACGACTTTTGAGTTCCCAAAAAACCTTACCCAATCCTCCTTTTCTACGTCAGAAGCGTGGGTATAACCTTTATGGCATGTGCAGTGGTGGTCTCTTAATTTTAAGAGACTACTCTAAAGACCAAAAATACCCATAGTGGGGGTGTCTAGAGTGGTCTCTTAACAAGAGACCACTCAAAAGGCTCTTGCTAAGAGTCCACTGAAGAGCCCGAGAAGGACAGAAGAAGGCCTGCCCTTCTGACGGAAGACCCTGCTCTCTTTCCCAACTACTCGCATGTGCCTTGCTTTTCTTTCATTTTAATTTCATATGGGGACACGTGTCGCCCATGGGTTGGGCCACATGTCCCCTCATTTATTTTTCAAAAGAATTTTGAATTTTTAAATTTTGTAAAATTAATTTTTAAATAAGTAAAATGCTTTAAAAATCTGTAGTTTTATTTTAAAATCTGAAAAATGAAAATTTTAAAATAATTTATTAAAAGCGAAATTAAATTATTTTTTCACAACGAAAGACGATATATAAAAGAATCAAAAATGAATTTTTTAATAATTTTTTTTAAAAACGAATTTCATTTTATATATTAATAATGCATTATCAAATTTCATATTCAACTTATTTTGAGTGGTCAAATTTATTTAGATTAAATGTTAATGGTAAAATTAATGAGTAGGATAGAGAAAATCAAGTGGGCTCCATGAATAGGGAGGAGTGGTCTCTTACCACTATGGAGGCAAAAAATGAGGTCTCTTAAGTGGTCTCTTAATGTTACGTGGAAGAGAGAGATTGAGAAAAATAATATATTTAATTGGTAAGAGACCGCTAGCGGTTTCTAGCATTGCAGATGGCCTAACGGTCTTTCCTTAAATTTGCTCATCTTCTTAAACTCCTAAACCCAAATCCTTAAATTTGCTCATCTTCTTAAACTCCTAAACCCAAACTATGACATTGGAAGACTACCCCGACCGCTATCGGTACTGACCCCAAATTGTAGCGATACTAATATTTTTGGGTGACTTTTGGATGAACAATTGAAGAGCAACTTCTGACATCAGAAGACTTTTGATTATACTAGAGAAGCACTTTTGGTTTGGATTTTGAATCAATTCTCATAAACCTTGATTGCATATCTTTTTACTTAATTTTTTATAAGTTTGAAAAACGATCTTTCTATAAATCATGGAAAAACAGATATTTAAACTATAAATTTTTTTAAAAATGAAGATAAAAATTTTCCATTGTATTAATTGAGTCATAAACTTTACAACCACTATATGTTGCACAACAATTTTTTGATATTGCAACTAATACATTTTACCTTTTTATTAGTCTAATTAAACTTCATTTTTTCATAAACCTATGAAGAGGTGTTTTTCCCAAAACTTTGTCATTTTTTAATGAGCAGAAATCAAAATAAAGAATTCCAACAACCAAAAATAAAAGGATTTTCTTCTCTAAAACTTCTCACACACATTGTGTATGTGTGTTTTTTTTAGTGAAAATTGATTTTATCCCAGTACTGGTAAAAAGTTCTAACTTATAATAGACGAAATTAAACTGTCCAAAGGCATTCAAAAATTATTTTGTTTTGATGAAAAGACCATACAAACGAAAGGATAAATCGATTAAACATTTAGCAATTGTTCTCCCAAACGAATATCTTGCATGAATGAAATGAATGGAATTTAAATAAATATAAATATATTTAACTAAATAAATAATAAAAATATAAATGTACCAAGTAAAGTGAAATAAATTTAACAAACACTACAAAAAAAGAGTCTAGTAGTGACGCATTTTTTGTGACAGGTAAGGAAGTGTCACAGTTTTTATGACATCTTAACGTGTCACTAAATTTTAGTGACAGGTACACGTGTCACTAAATAAAATTGTGACATCAAT
>JAULKM010000013.1:3834690-3848835 GCA_032355605.1 Rubia tinctorum
ATCAGGTTAGGTCACATGGTTGATCAGAGCGAGAAGCTGAAAAGGTTGTTGCAGGGGGCTTTGCTGAAGCATCTCAAACTGGTAAGTATCCACCTCTTATATTTTTATTCGAAACTTCGAACTTGATTACCGTGATTGGATTCATATTTGTAATATTACAACCTTATATTTCTCAGGTTGAAGTTATTTCGGAAGATCTGAAATCTTCATCGGCATAGTACAAACTTTTTCCCCTGTAGTTTAGACTTGCGGAAGGTTTCTGGGACAATGAACAAATATGGTTTGTAATGACACAGGTATTTACTTAAATGTTTGTTATTGTGGCTTGATAATTTGATGCTGAAAGTTTTACTACCGACATGGGCGTTAGTAGATCTCTACCTATTCACCTTTGTTTGCCTTTTATTTTCCAAAAAAAAAAAAACTTTGCTCATCTTCTTTTGAGTTTTATCGGCGATTCAGGTCGGTTCAATAAAATTTCAAAATGATACTACTACTATTTATCTTAGTTTTAATTTATTGTTCATATCTTTTAACATAATTGATATTATAGAATTTGTTTGGGATAACATGATCTTATTCTTTAGTGAAAGCACCTGAAAGCAATGTGATCTAGAAGATTCCAATTTCCAGAAGCTGCTATTGGCATCTTGATCTGTTCTTTTATCCTACGGAAATTTAGAATCCAGAAACAAATCGAAATTCCAGAAACGGGAGAGAAAAAAGTGATGCTTCGTTTCCAAAAAGAACCGAGAAAAATACAGTGTAAGTGCCAAAATAACCCTAAATTTAGGTATAAAATGTTAATATAACCCTGTAAAGTATGTGCCAATATAACCCTGGGATGCGTTGATTTTGATGGTCAATAAAAAAATTTGGCCCAAAATCATAGAAATGACCATTTTGCCCTTGAAGTTTTATGAAAGGAAAAATGAATAAAATGAAAAAGACTCAAGTACCCATTTTCTTCTTCAGTTCTTCCCCATTTTATTCTCCCCCCTTCTTCAGTTCTTCTTCCCCATTTTCTTCTTCCCATTGGCCTCCTAATTCTGCCCACCGTCGTTCGAATAGGGCAGTTTGAACATAAGTTGAGATGCGACTTCTTCAAATTGGGATTGGACATCTGGTGAGAGGGATTTGACGTAGCTTGGCTCCGGTCGATTCATGGCAGCGCTGCCTGGTCGATTCACGGCGGCGCTGGATCCGTCAGACCTCGAGCGACCTTCAAGTGTCGAAGCTAGGCGCTAGATTCATCGGAGCTCGATGGTGGCTCTTAGAGGAGGTGGCGTGAAGGTGAACCTCGACGACGTGAGTGTCGCAGTTGGCTTCGTCGAAGCTCTGGCGATGTGGGTGGGCACTTTGCTCTGCTCCAGTGTCTTGAGGCTGGTGTATCAACGCTCTTGTGGCGCTACTTATCGCAGCTTCCCTGCGACGATGCTGTGGACAAGATCCAGAGCTCCAATTTGCTCGGTGAATGGTGCTTCGTTAAACGCTCTGTCGACGATGCTGTGGGGTGGCGTTGGAATTTCGTCGCTGCTTAAGCCGACTTTAGTCGCAGCTGTGGTTGTGCTGCAATGGTGGGCGCCAATGATGAAAGTTGGTGGGATGAGGTGGTGGTGGAGGGGGTGGCGGTGGTTGGTGGTAGTTGTAGTGGTGAGGAGGTGGTGGTGGTTGCTGCTGGTGGTGGAGGGGTATAGTGGGAAAAAAATTAGCTGAAAAGCCCAACCGAAAATTAGTCATTTCGCTACAGGCCAACGACCAACAAATTTGGTCAAAACCAGGAGATTATATCGGCACACATCAGTGTAAAGTTAAAGTTAATTTGATACTTTCTAATTTTATGGGGTTATATTGACACTATCAGTCTAAAGTCATTGTTAGAAAAATATTTAACCCAAAATACAAATTTGGCACTCCATCCGTCCCACCTTAAATTACCCCTCAATCATTGCACATCGTTCGAGACACATGTTTGACCGTTAATATGTTTAACTACGCATAATAATGACAAATAAAAAGTTACTTTTTAGAAACTACTTGTTGCGACGAATTCAACAATATCGCGTACGATAATATAATTTCTTATATATCTATTCAAATATGTGGTCAAACTTTGATAAAGAATAGTACCATAAAGTAAGAAGGTAATTTAAACTGGGACAGAGGGAGTAGTGAAGTACGATTTTATGAAAAAGTAAAAAGAGATATACTTTTTATTTGTTGACAAAAACCAATCATTCCAAGATGCTGAAAAAAGCGCCCAACGACGATTACAATAAGTGGAATTGGCATCCAACATAACTAGCCTCTAGCAATAACTAATTTATTGCAAGAATATTTAAATTACATGTCAACCAGATTGATCGTCTGTACTATTACATATCAGAGATCCAATAAAAAAATGTAACATCAGCTTCAAGGATATTAACTCGTTTCCGCAAAAATCATGACCACTTGGCTAAGAGGAGCATATCAACATCAATATCACTACGCCAAACAAGGATCTACAATAGTTGCAACACCACTTGATCTGATCCAAAACACGATCTATATTGTTCAAACTGTAAACACCTTGAAAACACAGATCGAGAATGAGACACCGAATAGAGAAACACAAACGAAATCACGAAAACACAATCTGCAAAATTAGACCGGACAAAATACATTGACATGAACAATTAGATTAAATGTTCATTATGGACACATCAATCTAATCTATCAAGTTGAAAAATAATATTAAATCCACACTTATTCAATAATATAATCATTAAAAATATATCAATTAAAAAAATGATTGAGAGATGGGGAAAAGAAGATTGGAGAATTTTTTTCCTTGGAAGAAGAAAGTTGGCGGGTGCATAAGTTTTTGGGACGGATAGATTATTTGTTTAGAGTTTCGACGGTATTGGTAAAACGGACTATTAATAATAAGAGAGAGATACATGAATAGTAGTTGTGTGTAGCAAAATCATATAATTGCAGGTGACCAATATATGAATAAAAACATTGTGTGTCTGTGTTAGAGAGAATGAAATGAGAAGCCCAAATTACTAATTTAACCCTATAAAATTTGGAAGTACGAATTTAATGCCAAGTTTATTAATAATTGTGCTGATATATCCAGATTGCACTATTCCGACGTTAACTAAACGAATTGAGGCATTGACATAACTGGAAAGACAATACCCTTTGGATTAAAACAGAATTCACGTATTTTACCCTTAACAACTGTCGCTGCTTCGCCGCATGCCACCGTCGTGCCACCACCTGTCATCTTCCGCCACCATCTTACCACCGCCCACCACCATTTGCTGTCGGGTCGCCATCGCCTGCCACAACCCACCATTTCCCACAACCCGCCACCATCTCGCCACCCGTTACTAAAACCTAGAAAACCCAGCCCACTATCCCGCCACCATCCTGCTGCCCGCCACTGAAACCCAGAAAACTCAGCATACCATCCCACCACCATCCCGCTGCCCGCCACCATCTCCAACCACCCAACACTCAATCCCAGAAAACTCAGCCCGCCCCGCTCGCTTCAACACCCCCGCCCGCTCTTATCTTCAAAATCCTAGCCACAACCCATCACCGCCCGCCTCGACATCACTGCCCACCCCATCTCAAAAACCTTAGCCACCAGCCCACCATCGCCCGCCTCAACACCACCACCTGCCACCATCGCCCAAACCCTAGCCACCAGCCCACCACTGCGCCCAAAATAAGAAAACCCAAAAAATGCCCGACCCTAATTTGGCTCCGGCTCCGGTTCCGGCGACACTCAATCTCTTCGCCGAGACGAAGTGAAGAAGATAATCCTTAGAGGAAGATGAAGCGAAAGAACATGAGATGGTGAAGAAAATGAGATGGTTTTTTTATTTGAAGTATTTTTGGGGGATTTTTGATTTCGCGGAAAAAGAAGAATGAAGGGTAATATCATCTTTTTTATTTTTTAAATTTCAATTTTTTTCTCAAATGGGTGTAATGGTCATTTTAAGAATTTTTGGCACAATTAGGCTGTCAGAGTTAGATTGACACTTTCGACTAAATAATAGGGTTAGATTTGCACTTTCAAATTTTATAGGGTTAGATTGGAACTTTTGACGTAAACATGGAGTCATTTAACACTTAACTCTTTACTTTTAAGACTTTTTTTTAGCTTTAATTGTGAAATTTACCAATTTCTTTTTTTTGTTGAGAATTTTTTTCTTGCGATTTTTGTGTGTTTTTGGATCAGAGAAATCTGAGCTGGGTATACGTGGCATGCTAAAATTGGAGATCGAGTGCCACGTGGAGTACGAGATGAACGATAAACCTTGTTCTTAACTAGATGTGGCTAAATATACCTGTAATTCGCGGAGCGGGTTATCTATTATTAAACTAGGGTGAGTATAGGTAAAATGAGTATGACTTAAATGTTTAGTGGGTCAAATAAGTAGTAGGAAAATATGGGTCGGGCGGTTTGGATTTGTGGGTTGGCCACGGATTTACCCACATTGATGAGTATATAAACATACATGGGTTAATATATGGGTTGAAACCCACGAGTTTTACCCATATGAGTTGGTACATAAACCCATATGGATTCATATATATATATATATATATATATTCAAATATGCGGTCAAACTTTGATACAGAAAAGTGCCAAAAAACAAGTGGATAATTTAAGCTGGGACAAATGGAGTATAGGTTTTCAACCCGCAACTTTACCCATTTTCAACCCATGAGCTAAATGATTTTCAACCCTCAAGTTGAGCGGACTTCAACCCAACCGGTTCTGATCCGACCCATTTTTAACCCATCATAAAATGGATTGAATTGGATCATACCCATATTTTTTAATTACTCATTCTCCCCAACCCATATTTGACCCGTGTGCCCTTTTGCCACCCCTATTATTCACTTATGCACTTAAATTTTTGTTTATTGAGTTCAAATAATATAAAATTATTATTAATATGTTTAATTAATATTATTTACTAATAATCAAATTTTATTATTTATAACTCATTTTATATATTTAATTTCTTTCATTAGTAACATTTTTTATAAAAAATATATTTTAAAATTGAGTCAAGTGTTAAAATTACCCTAACTTTAGGATGAAAATGCTAATATAACCCTGCAAAATGAGAAAGTGCCAAAAAAACCCCATAAATTTATGATGTATGTGCCAATCTAAACCTAGGCGCCGTTGACTTCAATTGTTAAAAGGATATTTGACCAAAATTTAAGAAAATGACTATTTTGCCCCTGGATTAAAAAAGAAAAATAAAAGGGGAAAAAGAATCCTAGTTCCATAAAACCCTAATAACTCTTCTTTGTATCTGTGTCAATGGGAGGCGGTGTCACCACCAGCGGTGGCGACAAGACAAGGTCAATCCTGATGAAATATGCTACCACGATCTGCCTCATCGCCTCCAACTCCTACCCCATACTGGCCCTGATGCAAAGAACCTCCGCAGAGGAGGTGTCACAGTTGGCGGCGGCGACGAGGAGTTTATCCCGATGGAAAGCACCTCCCCGAGATTCTATATAGAGCATCTCCGCAGAGGTGTCGGCGGTGTCACCACTCGCGGAGATGGCTGCAGCGACGATATGAGGCGATGGCTGCGTGGATGGTGATGTTTACAGTGGCGATGATAGGCGACGACTGCGGTGAACAGAGATAGCTGCGATGGCAATGGCTGCGACAGATGCAAATGACTTGAATTCGGGTTAGACAGAGATGATTGCGACGACAGGAGAGGATGAACTATATGGTTAAAGAAGGAACGAGAGGATTTTTTTGAGCATAGGAACCGGCGATGGAGAGACGAAGGTGAGTGGGTGGCGGTGGGTGGTGGCAGCAGAGTGGTGACTAGGGTGAGGGAGTTTGAAGAAGAAGACGAAAGTAATGGGCGAGGGTATTTTCATAATTTCAGGTCCGGTCAACACCCCAATTGATGAGTCAACACCGGATTTAGTCCAAAAGGTTATATCTACAAAATTTGTCAAAAAATTAGGATTATTTTGACACCTTTTCATTTCGCAGGGTTATATTGGCACTTTCAGCCTAAATGTAAGATTAGAAGTGTAAAAATCCCTTTCAAATTTTAATGGTTATGGAGTAGTTTAGAAATTGAAAAAATTACCCCCCATCCGTGCAAAATCTGCACCTTTTTTTGGTCAACTTTCTTATGCTATGTTTGACCACCAATAACTTTGATTATGTGTACTAATGACATATTAAAATTTAATGTTTAAAAAATAAATGGTGCGGGGAATCTAACAATATCTCACATGATGATATTGGCCCTCCACACTAATTTATTATCAAATGTGTCTTGATAAAGTTGATCAAAAAATGTGCAGATACAGTTGGGATGAAGGGTTTAGATCAAAATATTACTGTTTATCATAAAAAGTTTAACTGATTATTTTTTCCAAGCACCATATTATAGAAATTGTATGTTTGGTACTTTCAACCAGGGATATTGAAGTCATTTTTCCAAGCACCATATAATAGAAATTGTTTGCTTGGTGCTGTCAACCGGGGGATATTGAAGTCATTTTGATTAACCTAAATCCAAGTTGTCCAAAAATAACATACTCCCCCTGTCCTAGCTTAAGCTGCAGAGAGAGGGAGTGAGTCTCAAAATTTTATTCAAATTAAAAAGACATAATTGCCCTTTACTCATCCCAAAGCCTGAATTTTCTGCAATTCTCCGGAACCCTCTACTTCCATAACCAACCACTTACCACCCCTTCCCTTGCCTTACAATTCAACTAAAACACAATCTTTATCAGTAGATTACTTAAATTTACAAAAACATTCAACTAAAATCATAAGCAATATCAACACAATACTTTATTTTACAAAAAATTACACAGTAGAAAATACATCTACATCAAGAAGCCACTTTTGAAAAACATTAGGTCGTTGAGAAGACAACAGCGACAATGTTGCTGAAAATGGGAATGAATCTGAGAAGGCCGATTCGACAACGAACGAAATGACTGGAGCACAAAAAAGGTCAGCACTAGATCTGGAGAATGATATCGGAGGAGAATAATGCGGGTACCGTCGATGATCGAAATAGGAGGGCTATAAGATTTTAAGGGATGAGGGGGATGTAGGGATTGTAGATGATACCGTGAGAGAGGAATTGGAGTAGAAAATTGCAAAAGATTTGAATGCAATTGATGGGGGTGGTGTTTTCCGGTGGTGTTTTCCGGTTGTGGAGAGATGGAACACATAGAGGGAATTGGAGCAGAGTAATAATGGAAGTGAATGAGGCATATTGAATATGGAGAGCAGAAGTTGGTTTTTTGTTTCATTCTATCATAGATTTTTTTTGGTTTTGGGCTTAGGAGCCCATAATTAGTAAGGGTAGATTTGTCATTTTTAGAGAACTTTCAATGCAATTATTTCCCTGAAAAGAAAGTGTGGAGCTTAAGGTGGGACAAACCAAAATGGAAAGTATGCAGTTTAACTTGGGATGGAGGGAGTACTGATATTATATTATGTTAATGATTTTAATTAAAAAACTATATATAATCGATTATAACTTGTTAATCCTAGCACCATATAATAAAAATTAATTATTTGGTGCTGTCAACCGGGGATATTGAAGTCATTTTGACTAATTTAAACCTAAGTTGTTTAAAAATAACATAATAATATTATAATATGTTATCGATTTTAATTATTTACTATATATAATCAATCATAACTTGTTAAAATATATAACTTCTAAAGATATATTTAAAACCATACATATCTCATACTATATATATATATCACCAACAAAAATCCAAACAAACACATAATTTGATATTACAAAATGTTCAGATTTTTTTATACAATGATAGAATACTTTTGATAGTAATATGCTTACATATTATTTATTTATTATATATGACATAGTATTGTTTTAGACCGACTAACTATCAAATGAGGATATTTTATAATTAGTGACACTAATAAAGTAATTTGATATTTATTTTTATTTATTGGAATGAGATACACGATGATACTCTGCTAGTTTGTAATAAAATATATTATAAGATGTATATGTCTAAAAATTAAAATAATAATAGTAAATAAACATATAAATTATAATAAAATCTTAATTTTACACTGGTCGTGTTTAATGAGTCCGTCTCTTGAAAGACGGTCTTTCCATAAGTTATGGAAAGACCAAGGTTTAAAATGTAAATTAGAATAAATTAAGATAAAATTTTTGGGTTGTATGAATCGGGTTATAAAATTTATAACTACTACACGTTACATAATAAAACTTTAATATTGCAACAAAGACTTTTTATCTTTTATTATTATAATTAAACACCGTCTTTCCACAAGCCTGTGGAAAGACCGTCTTTCCCAAAACGTTGCCTTTTATTTGATGTTTTAACTCCTAAATATTTAAACTACCTTCACAATGCACGCCTTTTTACTACCAGCATTGATGTTTCATTTACAATTTTTGATGTTTCAATGAAATCTTGTGATGTTATACCAAGTTGACATTAGTTAGCGATATTTTCTATCTTAATTTTTTATTTTAAACTTATACTTTTATTTTGATTGATTTGTTAGATTTTTAATGTGTCTATTTTAAAATCAATATCGATGTTTCTTTTTTTTTAAATGCTAGTAATTTTTATTTGATGTTTTTTGATTCAATAGTGTGAATTGATTTTTAAAATTTTAATATCGGTGTTTTATTATTATTTATATAACTGCAATATTTTAGTGCACTCTTTGATATTTTAAAATTCATTTAATTTTTATTTGATGTTTAAATAATTTTTATTAATATATTTCTTATTTTATTTATTTATTTTAAATATTTTAATTTATGTATATTTTTAAATATTTTATATGATGTTTAACTATTTTGACGTGTGTTTTTGTTATTTGCATTTGATGTTAAACTATTTAAATTTGATGCGTATGTTTTTATGTTTATGTTTATATTTGATATTTAATTTTTTAGTTTTTAGTGTATTTTTATTTGATGTTAATGATTCTAATTTAATTTTTAATTTTTATTTGATGTTTACTACTTCTATTTCATACCGCATGGTATTCCATTTGATGTTTTAACTATTTTAATTATTTTTTATTTTTACTTGATGTTTATTTATTTCAATTAATGTATATTTTATTTGTATATTTTAGTATTTAAGTTTTATTTGCTCTATTTAAATTTAATGTTTTATTAGTTTGATGTTGTTAATATAATTAATTCGAAGTCCAACAGCAAATTCAATAGGCCCAAACATGATAACTGGAGAGGCTGGCCTAGGGACCTGGTTCCAGCCCTACCGGGAATCGAAACCGCCGTCGGGAAAACCAGAATCATATCGCCTCAACGAAAAACTCAGATTTGAACCCACCGCCGCACTTCATCAAAGTCGTGTTCGCTCTGGTGAATTCTCATCTCATATTGATGGTGAATTCTCTTCCTATCGCTCAACAGATCATCTCCGACAGATCGAATTACTGTATAGCAACCCCTATCATGGTTGATTCGAATTGTTGAGAAACTTGACGACGCCGGACGGAGCAGGATAGGACGAGAATGAAGGGCGAGAATGGGGGACGAGGATGAAGCAATGGTGGGGAACCTGAAATCAACGCTGACAAGGGCGAGGCAGGAATCGCCGTAAAAGATGAAGGCGTGAGAATTTATGACTTTTTGTGTTGTTTTGCAAACTGGTCCATGTATATTACCAATCTTTTTAATGAACCCCGATTCTAAAATATATGCTGACAAACCCTAACATACTTGATTTGCCTTATCCTATATTTTAAATTTTTATGTTTAACCCTTAGTCTTACAGTGAGACGGTCTCGCAAAAGACGAATTCTTTTTTAAGTCGAAGGATGGCACCTTTTCACCCCGTAGATCATTAATTTTATAGTACAACCAAATTTTTTTATTTATAAATTTTAAAAAGTGAGGGGAAATAAGGTAGAAAAACAAAACTTTACACTTAACTTAAAATGTTATAGTTTCTCCCACATTATTGACAGAGAAAGTTACAGGTTATATATAAGATCATGAGTAATCCCTATATAAATCAATTGATTTTATGATAAAAGTTAATGATTCTAACATGTGATGCACAAAACTATAACATAATATGTACAAGGTTATGAGTCGCATCTACATAAGATAAGTGGTTCTCTCTAATAAAAACTATAAATGTAATAATACTCTCATTTTTGTAGGTGTATATATATACGTGTGTGAGACATGATAGGGAAGTATGAAGAGAAAAGGTAAGTAGTAGTAGACAAAATGTAGTTTATCCTTTGTTTCACTATGATCATGTCTTAAACTAATCGAAAACCACACACGACAACATACATTGGTGATGGGGATGGTATTTAAAATTGAAGCAGAAAAGTTTAAATACAAATAAGGATTAAATTACAAATAATATTAAAATATATTTAAAATAAAATTTATATATCAAAACGTACTAATATATTAAAATATTTTAGAATATTATTTGATATTATTATTATAATCTAATTACATATAATAAAAAACAAAAACATAAATTATAGGATAAAACATAGAAATACATAGGTAGTGAGAACGGAATAAAAACAGAAGAAATAGAATAGCACAAGAAATAAATAAAACAAATGAAGAGAGTAAAATAAAAAGAGAAAAAACAAAAGGAATCCCTTTACCGTAGCTACGATACCCTCTAAATATAGAAGGTACTATTCCTCCTTTAAATTTGCAGCGCAAAGATACAGCTCCATTGGAACACTTTTTTAAAACATTTTCCCCCTCAAAACGTAAAGATTCAGTTCCATTGGAGCTACTCTTAGCAATGTGGAAGATTTTTATTCCCCATTTTACTATCTTCGGTTAATTCGATTGCATCAATATTTAATTATTTATACTACTTCCGTTTCGTTGAATGTGACACCATAGATTTAAGTGTTTGGATTTAGGTGAATGAAATGAGAGGATGAAATTGAATTTAGAAAGATAAAAGTAGAATTAGTGGATGAAATTGAAAGAATCTTTCCATAAAAGGAAAGTGTATCAAATCTAGAAAAACAACCAAAAACGGAATGTGTGTCACATCCAAAGAAACGGAGGGAGTATTATATTTTTTATCGACTCTTAGATTAGATTGTTCTAAGAGATTGAAATAAAAATAAAAGTCAAGATGATAGCTTGATCCTACTTACTAAAGTTGGAATTTGAAATGTGGATTCATTCACTTAAAATTTCAATTCAACTTAAAATAAGACAGTTTGTGGAGTTACTTTGTTAGAAATCCATGGTGGTATACCCTTCAGAAGAAAGCTTTCAAATCAACTATTCCCCTCCTCCCATTTCAAACTGCAATTTAACTATTTATTTAGTCAATTTTTTTAAACTTTAACCTCAAAACTGAATTGGTATATAAGTATAAATACTATCGTGTGACGTATTGTTAGATTCCTTACAGCGTATTTCTTTAAAATATCAATTTTTCATAAATATTAATAAACTTTAATGAAATACATTAAAAATCAAACATTTTTCAAGTCAACTGTTAAAAGTCAAGGTGTGCAGATTGAAATGAGACGGGAAGAGTATCGAACAATACCTCCAAACTATACAACAACTATAATAGTGCCCAAATCGCACATCTTGTGTTTAAGTTGACGAACTTTCTTATAAAGTGTTAAAACTAGTGACATGGAGTATTTTGTCTACCGAATGCGAATGCGAATGCGAATGCGAATGAAAAAAAATGTGGCAAACAGGCCTGCATTTTTCGTTTCCATCCTTTCATGCATGTGCAAATAGAGTACTCAACCATGATTTGACATTCATGGGGGCCATGGCGATTAAAACCATGCTAATCTAAGCATATTCAAATGATGATTAGCTTAATGAATTGCGCGCTTAAGTTTGCGGGTTAGTTACTTCTTCTACTACCCAGCCAAGCAACCAAATAAATTCCTGCAGCTGCTTTTTAACTAACTAACCGCCCTTGGTTTTCCCAAACCATAATTAGGGCTTCTGTTTCGGCACCTCCTCTTGCTTTCTTCATCATTTGCCCCACATGAAAGAGTTCTGTTTTTTGGAATACGGTCTTTTCATAAGTTATCATATAAAATTAGGATTTAAACTGTAAATTAGAAGAAATAAAGATGATTTTTTTTGGATTGCATTAATTATGTCATACACGTATAACTACTACACGTTGTATAATAAATATTTACTATTGCAACTAAAATTATTATATTTCTATGATTTTAGTTCAATCCTATTTTTTCATATGTTTATAGAGAGACTGTTTTTTCCAAAACTTTGCCCACGGGTAAAAGGCTAACCTAACCTAGTTTTTCTTCCTTAATGATTCAATAATAGTCAAAAGCTGTATAAAAGGTTAAGTACGTTTCCCTCCATGACTTTCTATTCTTGTTAGATACTCCCATATCCAGTTTTTTAATATTGTCATTTTTTTATTTAAAACGAATTTACAATAATGATATTTTCTTAAATCCTTTTTTGGTACTAGTCTTTCAATTTTATCTATTTATTCTAATTTTTCAATTTTAAATTCAATTTTTCTACTCACTCTGACCAACTAAATCTATGTGTCAAACCGAAGCATGATAATATTAGATATCGAAGAAAGTATCATCAATTGTTTTTTAATCAGAAGATTAGTCGACGACATCACACTCTATTAGGAAGTCAGATGAAAGTACTATAAATTCTTTTTAACCAATATATTCGCCGACAATATCACTTTGTAAAAAATTCATCTTATCACAATAGGTGGTTAGCTATAACATACTTTTCATTTTTCATCCTATCAGTAGAAATAGTCACGCTAACTCTAACATATTTTTCATTTTATTCATCTAGTAACTTTATTTCCATCATTTCAAAAATTATGAAAGAACCTCTTATAAACTCTGATAACAAAACTCATTTTATTATTTGTCTGTTTTTCACATAAAATTATTGTAACAATTAAATGAATTATGATTCAACAAGATAATCATCAATCACTCCACCCTCGATCTTTAATTCTTCCATACTTCGAAAAAGTTGGCAAAATGTAAAATTATAGTGTCCGGATTACATAAACTCAAAAGTTCTTGGCTCTCATTTACAATTCAAGGTTAAATATTCTATTTTTTAATAAAAGGTTAAATATTCGCCTGCAACAAAACTCATTTGAGACTAGACACAAGAAATCCACACGAAGTATTACCAATACTCCTCTGTTTCCCACTCTCTCTTCCTCTTCTCTTCTCTCCTCTCTCTGCAATAACTACAAGTTTATGTTCTGCTGCTACAGAAAGAAAGCAACTTATTATTCATTGATACCAACAAAACTATCAGAATCAGAATAAACAAGAAGAAAAGAGCCATAAAAATATTTCCTTTTGTCTCTCTCATGCAACAAAACAAGGATATCCTCTCTGCCTCCTCCCCCTCATCCTCCTTCTTTCTGTCTCCAAGAAGCCATGGAAGAAGCTTCAAATGACTCCAAAACATCCAACAAATGCATACCCAAAAGGCCGAATAATCTTCACCACCATCATAACTATCACCAGATATTGCCTCAATCAAACAGGAATGGATTTGGTAACTTTGGTTACTATCACTATAACCAGAATCAGTACTATTACCAGACTCAGACTTATCCTGCTCTTCTTCCTCTGCCTCAAACCTTAACTTCCCCGTTTCCTCAAAACCAGAACTTCTTACCAAAATCCCACCTGCAGAAGCCTCCTAGGAAGCTGGGGAACAACCCTCTTGCTGCTTCTTCCAACTCCAGGCTCCAGGATTTCTCTGTTGCACCAGGTAGTTTGATTCTTTGAGTTTGTGTTTTTGTTTGATCCTCTTTGCATGTCTGAAATGTTTCAAGAAGTTGGCTTTTTTGAGCTTTTGAAAGAACCCAAATGGTGGAATATGCTCATTCCATCAGAAAAATACTACTGATGGATGGAAGTAAATGTTTTACCTAACTGATTGTACTGAAAAGCTAGCTTTTTTTTAAAGTAATAAGCATAGTAACTTGCTTTGTTCCGTTGTACAACCTTAATAAAGCAGATAAGAATGGAGGAGAAATGGTGGCAATAAGGCCTGATTCTGGTGGAGTGGAAGGCAC